>JAJJWW010004017.1:0-87983 GCA_023531295.1 Papaver armeniacum | reverse complement strand
TAATCAGATTGGTTCCTCAACTCCTACAACCAAAATGCTTCCATCCACTTAGATTGGTTAGTGCCATCCTTAATAAGCATAAATTTCTAGGCTCTGGAGTTTAACAATGCAACTAAAATGTTTCTCCCATACCCTAAACTTAAAATCTAACATTGTCCTCAATGTTCTAAAGATAAAATTAAAAGCATGAACAAGGAGAAACTGTTACCATTTGAAGTAAAAGAGTTAAGGAAAGATATTACCGTGTCGCATGAATATTGGGTTACCTCCCAAGAAGTGCTAAATTTAACGTCTTCATCCAGACTAAGAAAGGATTAGTCACCTTATAAAATCATAAAGTAATAGCCGGAATTTCTGTGGGTCTTCAAAACCAAATAAAGCTATCACAAGTAAAAGGAATCGTCATTCCAAGAAAATTAACAAATAAAGCACACCCTTGTCTAGTTTCTGTTTAAGACAACTACATCTAGTCATGGTTCGCAGCTCTATAACCTCGAGATAAAATATTTTCATGTGATGGAATTCCTTAAAGCTAAGATCCGATTCAGGTATTAGAGTCTAAAAAAACTCAAATAAAAACTTAGAAGCACATAATAATAACATGAATAATTGCGGATCCTTAAAGTCAATCAGTTTTGACTCACACAATTGACCACGATGAAACTGGCGGTCAATCATAAGAAAATGTGTCGAGACTAATCTCCTAAAGTACTTAGGCTCAGTCTCAAAATTTAATAACCGACACATTTGGTTATCATATCCTGGATAAACCACAATTGGTTGAAAAATATTTGGTGGGAAAACAAAGTCAATTTGGGTATCATATCCTGGATAAACCACATCAACCAGAGGATGGGTTTCTAACAACTGAACTGCTCTATGAAGATACTCTTGTGAAATGGTAGAGGCATATATTCCAAGTCCACCCCCAAACTTAGAATTTTGGGTGTCTCTAAATAGACTAGTCACAATATTCCTAATTTCTAGACCACCAGGTTCCTAAAAAAGGTCAATTGCTTTATCTAAGTTATAATCAGGTGGTTCATCCTCTAAATGCATCTGATGCATACACAAAGTATGACTTATGTCCTTAATATCCTCTATGGTCCACCCTAAAGCTTCCTTATTGTCTTGAAGCACGGTCACTGGCCTACTCTCCGATCACTATCCAAATCGGAAGCTATAATAACAGGGAAAGTCTCAGATGGGCCTAAAAATGCATATTTAGGGTCCAACTTAGGAGGCTCTTCTAAACAAGGGATTAAGGTAGACTCGAAAGCTAATAATGGTTCAAACCTAGCTTTCCATGTATCGGTATCTAACATAGGAATAGAATCCAACAAAGCATTTACTTGTTCAATGTTGCTATCATCGTCGAAATCCATGCTAAAATGGGCTTACAACTCTCTAATGGATCTTCCGATATGATGTTTGGTAATGACTCCTGAACTAAGGTTCCTATCATGTTCACCTCTTCAATGCATGTGTCATCTAGCTCAGAATGCAGCTTATTGACATTAAAAATATTCAACTCAATAGTCATATTACCAAAAGATAGATTCATAATACCATTTCGGCAGTTTATGATCGCATTAGACGTAGCTAAAAATGGGCGACCTAAAATCACGGGTATCCGGTTCTCTCGGGTCGCACGGGTTGGGTATCTAAGACCACGAAATCCACAGGATAAATAAACTTGTCGACCTCAATAAGAACATCTTCTATCACACCACGAGGAATTTTAACGAGACCTATCATTCTAACCTGCAGTGTTATCTTGGTAGGTTTCAATTCACCAAGTCCTAGTTGTAAGTACACATGGTACGGCAGTAAGTTCACACTAGCTCCTAAGTCAAGTAAAGCTTTATCTACCCGATGTTTTCCTATCGTGCAAGCAATGGTAGGGGCACTCGGGTCTTTATATTTAGGAGTTGTGTTGTTCAATGATCGAACTTACATGACTAGCTAAAAAGGCTTTTTAGGGACACTAAGCTTGCGCTTTCGCGTACACATATCCTTAAGGAATTTGGCATAAGCCTAAGTTGCCTAATTGCTTCTAGTAACGGAAGGTTTATGGTAACTTTCTTAAAACCTCCATTATGTCATTAAAGTTGGATTCATTCTTTGTTGGTACTAATAATAGGCTGTGGAAATGGGGCTCTAGGCATAAAATAGGGCCTCTCGGAGCCGAATTGGCATCATCGGAGATTTTATCCCAGTCTCCTCGGCGATGGATGGTCCCGAGGGGTGAACTACGTATGCTCACTATCGGGCATGGTTACCCGATTGTCAACTACTCGCCACTCCTAAGGGTTCTAACCGAATTCAACCGATGTGATGGTTTTTCGCCTACTTCATGAACTCCTCTAGGGTTTGTTTGTGTTTGACTAGGGAACCTACCTTTTTCTCTTAAGGACTCATTTATCAGACTAACCTGCGTTTTTAACTCGGCAATAGCTTGACTATTTTCTTGCCCTATCCTATTACTATCTTCTACGCTTTGTGAAAGTGATTGGTGCATCTTTTCAGTGTTTAGAATAAATGAGGCAAGAGTTTCTTCTAGACTTAAAATTTTCTTATCGGACTGATTTTGAAACTGAGCTACTCCTGAAGGATTCTTAGTATAGCCAAAACACTGGGGAGCATTCGAATTACTAAACCGACCTTGGTTTCGGTCCTTAGACCATGAGAGGTTCGGATGGTTTCTCCAACCAGGATTATAGGTTTTACGAATATGGGTCAAACTTTTGACGGTTATCAAATCTAGTGTTATTATTATAAAGAGCATTGGCTTGCTCTTCAATAGTCTTGCCTTCCCAAAAAGGCTCCACTCTACCACTAGTGTGACCCAATTCTAAAGCTTCTAACCTTTTAGCTATTGCTTTGCAATTTTGGCATCTCGATTCAAAGCCTCCTTCTAGCCTATTAACGTTTCCTCTTCTAGAAGAATTTTTTCTTGGGTTCCCTACTATTTTCCCATTGCTGGGTCTTTTCGGCGATTTCATGCAAATATGTCATCGCCTCATCAACTGTTTGGTTTTCAAACCCACATGTACACATAGATTCTACTATGGTCGTAGTGGAATAATCTAAACCCTCATAAAGGATCTGAACTAACCTAACCTTTTCTAGACCATGATGAGGACATTGGGCTAATAAATCATTGAACCTTTCCAAATACCTATACAAAGATTCTCCCTCCTGTTGAGAAAACGTGCAGATTTTCATCCTAATAGACGATGTTTTGTGCCTAGGGAAAAACTTGTTCAAAAAGGCAGATGTAAGTTGTTCATATGTTTCGATTGAACCAGAAGCCAAACTATATAGCCACGATTTGGCTTTATCTTTCAAGGAAAAAGGGAATAACCTAAGTTTCAAAGCATCATCATCAAGGATTCTAATCTTTAGGGTACTACAAATTTCCTCAAAGTCCCTAACATGGAAATAGGGGTTTTCATTTTCTTTCCCTAAGAAGATTGGGAGCAAATTGTAAGGTCTCGAGTTTAAGTTCATAATTTGCTTCTGTTTGATAACTAACGATACACGAGGGACGAGTAGTCCTAGTCGGGTTCAACAAAGCTTTCAAAGTTGCCATTTATGGCTCTATCGGAATATTAGGGATTGTCTCCTCAAACTGACGTTCAAAAACGGACTCTTCAAAAATCGGACTTTCTAAATTGAGGTAATCGAGACGCTTAGAACTACTAGGTTTCTCTTTAACAAATCTACCTAGGGCGTCTCTTTTCCGTTCAGGCATGCAAAAGAATAAGGAATGGGATTCTATGCAATCACAAAACAAGGATGACTCAACCAAATCAAACCTATTGATTTCTAGCAAACAAAAAGCATGATGGCTCCACTTAGATTGTTTCTAGACCAGCTTCTAATCCTTCGAAAGGGAATTCGTTATAATTTAAGCAAACCCCTCTGGAATCAATCCGAGTCAAAGTAAGTTGAAAAGAGGAGAGGGAAGATTAGTGGAGCTTTGATACCCAAGGCCTCACCGGAATTACAAGGTGGCGCAGTCACGCATTCAACTCACAGAAACCTTCATGAACTTCGAAGTGTGCTTAAAAGAGTAACCACTATTTTTCGAATGACTTTCCTATTAAGCTCGTTACCCTATCGGTCTTGTTCTAGTCAAAATTTTAAGGCTTAGGTTCGCGTAGGTTACGTGTTCCTAAGGCGGGCAAGAAGAGAACGGTGATGAAATCCGAACCCTTATCTTATATGGCCGGCCTTGCCCTTTACTAAAAATTAAAGCAAACCGTATTCAAGTCCTCAAAGATATATGCAAACGAAGGAATCCAAGAACTCGGCGACAGGGATTCTCGAGTGTTCGAGAATCTTACCTCCCGTTCCCGGGCGGGGATGAATCGGTTGTAGTCGACTCGGGTCACCGACTCCTATGTCGATGTACGAACCCAAGGTGCAAAGACAATATCGTAATTGTCCTCCTTATCTCGCAAAACAGTTTATATTTAAAAGTACCCTTCCGTAGGGTAAAAATAAAAATAATGTCCAAAGTCCAAAGTCCAAAAAGAAAAGAAAAATTACAAAAATAATAAACCCTAATACAATTTTTTTTCTTTTTTTAAAAAAATAAAATAAACAAACCCTAAAAACAAAATAACTAAAATAAAATTGTCTTCTTTTCCGTTCTTTTCGCTTTAATCTTTAGCTCCAAGTCTTTACGAAATCACCAAACTCCTTGGCTCAATTATCTTTATGATCCGTAACACCGTAGACAAAAGATAAATACCCAAAAACGTAAAAAAGAACAAAAAACTAAAAAAAAAAAAAACTAAAAAAAAAAATAATCTAAAACCCTAAAAACAAGTCCGCGTCGGCGGCGCCAAAAATTGATGTGATTTTGAAAGTTGTTGTAAAGTGGTAAGAAAGATGTCGTTCCTCTCAGACTTGTGAAGGATTTTTTTAGATTCAAATAAAACTAGAAAACTCAAAGAAGGTTGTTATCAAGATTTTAAGAGCACTGAGACTATGGATTCCACCAATCTCAATTTCTATGTGATTTAATCTAATCAATATCCATGCAACTCTTTACGTTTAAGGTGATTCTAATATTTTGCAAAAGTAGATTTTTAGAATAACAAGTGTATTTCAAAGCATAGAATATCAAAAACCTAGGTCTAAGCATAATCTATCAAGAGAAATCACAATTGCTTAGGAAAATCATTCAATCAATTCTAAATCAAGGCAAATAATCATAAAAGAGATATTGCAAAAATTAATATGAATAGAAATTACCACACAAATCTTGGAAAATTGGCTTCCTCCGTCGCCTCAGCAAAGGGGTTTAGCTCCTCATATTAATCACGTGCTCAAAATAGGTGTTCATAGCTCAAAAGTGTGAAAAACAAGAGAAAGCTAATAACTCAGGCAAGTTTTGCAACGCGAAGAGGCGTTACAAACGGATCTGCTGAAGAAATAAGACTACCTTTTAAACGATACTTCTTTTGTCTTTGTTTGAATACGATATATGAAAACTACTGTAGAATATAAGACCGCTTTGCGACTGACTCCGTTGGTCCAATGTTCTTCGTGTTCTTGATAAGTGCAGCAGCAGCAACAACAATTCCTGTAGCTCTGATTTCTTCTCCTCTCTGCCTCCGTTCGTCCCCAAAAGTCTCGACACCTTTTTCAAACTTCCACAGCTTCTTTTTATGCACCACAGACGAATAAATCCCGAAAATATCTTTCTATTCCTTTCAACCCAAGTCTCGGCTTTTCTTTCCCTATTTTCTTCTTCTACGCGTCTCTGATTTACTCATTCCACGTAATATCCAAATTTAAACCAAAAACATGCCGAGAATACTATCGAGACAAAGAAGGAGACTCCTTATTGCGAATCCAACACACCTAACCATCAGGCTTATCCACGTTATCAAAACCCAGAGACCCGTAACCTTCCTCACTGCCCTGTTTTATTGTACCAAGCCCATGCAATCCATATCCAGCATGAAAATCCGACTAAATTCTTCCAACTCGGTTAACGGAGACCCGAGAAAAACTCACGTCCCCGTTTTATAGAATATCTCGCCAATTCCTTTTCTTTCGAATCTAAGAAATATACCACTCTGTTTTATCTCCACCAATCAATACCAATCGAAATCGAATCAATCTCACGAGAAAATCTTGTTAAACTCGATCCAGAAATCATGCGAATAATCGAATTTGAACTCGAGGTTTCCCGCCAAATTATGTTCTCTAAAAATGAAGAAGAAAATGCAGCCCCTTATCCAGCAGTCGGGTGCCAATAGTAGTTGCCATGGGGTTACCCCTTAGCAAATGAGGTGCCCCTTATCCAAATGAGGGGTCTGAATAGTAATTTTCTCCCACGATCACAAATACCACTTTTCGGGCCAACTTTCCCGCAAAAAGCTTATTTCTCAAAAACACCTACAAAAACATAAAAAAGGCATAATAAATACAAAATCGAGCACTAACAATATATACAATGATGAGATTATATCGGACACAAAAATGTGTCTATCGGGATCCGAGTCCGTAGCTAAGAATGGATCTGTATTGTCTAGGTCCGATACATTGGTGTAATCCACTGATGGGTACGGCAAGGAGGTAGTCTTGTGCATGCGGAACCCGGTTACATTGCCATAAAATAGAGTCTACGTCGGACATTGCAAATTTGGTTGAGATTAGTTTCTTCACACATCAAAGTAGGTGGACCGGCCAATGTGTGCATGGACTAGGCGGCGTGTCGTTGATGTTATATGAAGAAGTTAAATCGCAAACTGAATGAAGTTACGAACGACTTTTGGCCGGTAGGTACGTGTCACAAGTGGCGAGTACATGTTATTTAGAATGAGCCTTTGCAACATTTGCGTTTGACACTGGGATGCAATGTAGCGATGAAACACTTGGTGTCGGCCATCGTGTAGACCCCTAAGCCTCCATCTCGGATAGGTAGGGTGGCGAGGCGTTGCTTTGTAAAGGCCCGAAGCCCGCGCCATCTCCGGTGATCGAAGGCGTAAAACTGAAATAGGTGATTTATCGAAAAAAGACTGTGGCGTGTTCAAGGGCTGCCGGTTTTGTAGTTCTCATTGGAAAGTACAACTTAGATACCCCCAGGCAATTACACAACAAAAGTAACTCACTTTGTGGGTCTTTAAGCTTTTTTATTGCAGCCATCAATCGAATCGTTTTATTGACCCTGTTAAGCACCATATTACTGCAGAATTCCATGTCTAAGCTTACCGGCCCTCCCAGTAGTTTCACGCCGCCAATTGGTCTGCCAATATTGTGAGGAAAAACTCCTGCAACAACACTTCTAGGTCACTTGTCGGCCAGAACACTTCTGTTTTATGCACGTTGAGATGTAACCCTCTAGATGGCCCTTCCGATTGTATAATGTTGAGTGCTTTAGACACTTCAAGAGTGTCACCAATGACGGTGCCATCGTATAAGTACTGGCCCGTAGGTCAAGTCGGGGAAGAAGCAATCTTGGTAACTAAAGGGTGTAAGGTAAGAGCAAATAGCGAGGGGACCAAGTGGGTCTCCCCTGTTGAACTCCCGAGCTGAGGACAAGATGAAGTTGTCGTAATATAACTTGGCTGGCTTGGCGTAACAAAATTCCACCCATTTAGAGATTGCAGGACAATGTTGTCTAACTTCATTAACGAGAACAGTCCTGTCAACCATGTTGAAGGCGTTCGAAAAGTCAATCAGCAGCATTAACTTTATTATTATTATCATTATTATTATTATTAAGCAAACCAAACGTGAATTTACAAAGACTAGGCCGGGAGTCGTGCAACAATTTGCGCCCCAACACCTTTCTGAATAATAATACCTAGCCTAAGAAAAAGAGTACTGCCTAGGTGATTGTTGACGTCTGATCTGGCATGCAGTTTTTCAATCTCTTCAAGAAGTCAATAATGTCATCCCCCAACTCCCTAACGTTGAAAAGGCGAATGCAAAGCTATACCCATGAGACGAACATAACTCGGCATATTTGTTACGCTTACGGGTAATGGCGGTAAAAAATGGCATGTCCAGGAGTGAAACTTCGGTTGCCGCCTTTAGAAAATGGGGAGACACCGATGACATCAAAGCATATGTCACGTCCGTTTTCCCAATTGTAGACCATGATATCTGTTGGCTTAAGAGAGGTACTCCTATCCGTTGTGAGGCCAATCGAAACTTCTTTCCTCGCTGCGACGTCGGCTTTGTAACACAACTCAACAAAAAGGTCTCTTACCATATCGTGCCGATACTTCAACCCAACCTCACTTGAGCAGTGGATCGCATGATCTCCAAACCGGTCCATGACTCTTTTACAGCATGAACACAAGTTATCGTCGTCGAAGACAGGAATTCCAAGACGATATTGAAGCACTGCCCTGAATTGACGCGGCCCAAATGACTGGTTTAAGCCCTGGATGGGAAAAGCCTTGAAATAATCCTGTGCGTGGTCTTTATTGTTGCACTGCCAAAGAATGGCGTCGCGTTTTGACATAACATGAGTGGTTGGTATAGTTTTCATAACAGCATCAAAGTAACAGTTCGCCAGAAGGTGCATAGGCTGGGGGGCGAAGTCACTGATGTTGAAAGAAGTAGGAGACAAACCACATGATTGTATGTAAGAATTAAGTGCGCACTGGAAGTTAGGACCAAGATCTGCTGAGTCTAGCAAGAGTTTGTTTTAGGGTGCTTGGTTTGATAACGGGGAGGCGATGTAGCAAGATCTTGGATAGTGTCGACCATAGAGTACACTCTAAGCCTCCACATTTGATAGGTAAGGTTGCAATCCATTTGCTTAACTTGTCCAAAACACACCATCGGCTTTGTGATTATATACCGCATGAACTGCAGAAGATGTTGATCGAACCGATTCTGAGCTGCTTGCATGACCTGAGGCCGGGTTGTACGCATAGAGAAGTACAGTTTGGAGACTCCAGCGCAATTACGAAGGAGTAACAACTCACTTTGAGGATGTTTAAGCTTTTTGATGCAGTCCATAAGGTGAGTTGTTTTGAAGACTCTAGCCAGATTGTGTCGCTACAATATTGATCATTTAGGTCGACAAGGTCCTCCAAGTAGCGAACTCCATCGATGGCCCTGCTAACCTCAAGTGGAAAAGCCAAGTTACTTAAAGTCTGGTGTAGGCCGGTAAACCTCGATTTTCGAATGTTCAAATTTAAACCTCTTTCCGGTCCATCAGCTTGTAGAATCTGCAATGCTTTGGCAACCTCAAGGTATCCCCAATTAATGTGCCATCATCTAAATACCATGCATGAAGGTCCAAGGAATATTGCGAAGCTATTTTACAAACAAGAGGGTGTAATTCCAAAGAGAAAAGTAGGGGACCAAGAGGTCTCCTTGTTGAACTCCTTGTGCGGAAGACAAGGTGAACTCGTTTTAATATAATTTGGCCGGTTTGCATAGCAAAACTCTACCCACTTCGAAATACTGGGGCATTTCGCTCGAACTTCGTTAATTAAGACAGTCTTGTTGACTACATTAAAAGCATTGGAGAAATCGATGAGTAACATAGTCATGTTGTCATGGGTACCTTTCAATTCTAGTAGTCGATTAGCGGAGTGTAATATGCCTTCACCTCCACACGGAATACCAACCCCGAATTGATGGTTACCAAGGTATGTTGTCATGTCTTGAAGCACGGCTACAACAACCAATTTGGAGCATAAACGCCGCCAGATGGTTCCCACTGCAATCCGACGAAGGCCACCTCCAGGCTTAAGTAATGGGGTTAATGGTTCTCTGGAAATGTATTGTCTAACCTGCATTTTTAACTCGGAAACCTAGGGAACCTACCTTTTTTCTCTTAAGGACTCATTTATCAGACTAACTGACCGCTGTCGTAAGCGTCAAAAATAAATTACACTTTCTTACTACTCAAAATATAAATATAGCAAGGGCAAGAAAGGATCGATCCCACAGAGAGGTCTAGGTTGTCAAATTGTTATGGTTTCCTATATAAAACACCTAGTGGATTTTGATTTTTATGAACTAAGCAAATATAAAAGCAAAGAAACAAATAAGCAAACAAATAAGATAGAAGAGATATTGGTTAAGGATTTCGTTTTCATTCACTAACATGCTTTTCACAATAACTAGAATTGATTTTTAATCTCAACTTTTATCAAAGACCCTAGAATACCTTGATCGCAAGAATATCCCGCAAATCTCCTCATGTCATCAACAAACACATTAAAAGATACGAATATGAATTCTACCTAAAGGAACAACCTAACGTGTAAAAGCACTAATCAAGTTTAATTCCCTAGATGCGTTAAGTTCTATGAAATCAGGCCAATCAAAGCAATCGAACGTGGAAAGCGCACTAATCAATTTAACAAAGGTTACGATTCACATATGATCATAAGAATATATCACTACAAACTATAATCATATTATGCTACTTGTATTCAAGGAATATCACTTTTGCGTATAATAAACCCTAAACTAGCAATAGATGTGATTAGAAGTTCTACCAATTTGCAACTTGACAAAACAATCAATCAATCATAAAACAATATTTTCGAGAATTGCAAACGATAGATATGAGACAAAACTAATATATTGAATCAAAGAATCATATTATGTGAAATCCAACTATTCCATAACCAATAATAAACTTAGGTACTCATATTCATGGAGTTCATCACAAGAAGAAAGAGAAAGACTTCATGGTAAAAAACCCTAGAATAAAGTAGAAGAGATAATAATAAAACGTGGTCGATAATCCTCAAAAAGATAGAAGTCCTCTCTTTTATATATTCCTCAATTTCCATAAAGGATACTCCTTCCAAAATTAGGTTTTGTCTTCAAAGTCCATTAGTTGGAAATTCACCCTACCCACCATTGAGAGAAACCCGTGTAAAAATATGTCCCAAAACGCTCGCCGAAAACCGGGATTATGGCTTTAATCCCATGGGAAAAGTCACCGGAAAACTAGCTCGGGTGACCGCAAAGTCAAACCTTCAACGGGTCAACTCGGTCGGGTCAGATCGGGTCAAATCGCTGAGTCAAACCGGGTCAAATTAGGTGAGTCAGGATCATCATCTTACTCAGCTGGATGGGCTGAGTGGCTTGGTAGGCTATTGCACAGGCCTAAGTCTGCTGCACCATGTTTGTGCATCACTCCAGCCATAGTGGCTCATTCCTTTTGCACTGGCCAGATCCACTGTTGCACTAAGATGGTGCATTAGTCAATTCATCCCAGCCATAATGGCCAGCACCTCAAATGCCTGCCAATTCACCAGCTCCCATTCTGCAGTTTCTTGTACCACCACCAGCAGCAACACCCTGGCCTCTAAACTGCAGCTAAGCCTTCTTTGCACTCTACCATTCTCCATAACATCAGCTCCAACCTATTTCAGACTCTCCATAAACTCGACCCACAACTGAATATCTGTACCTCTGCAATCTTGGTCCATTGCAACACAAACAACGCCAGCCACTAGCCCGAAGCGCACTCAATTACGCCATCATGAACTAACTCGAGGTGATTGTGACACGCAGCTCCACCCGAAGAAACTACTCCACCCACGCTCTGCCTCATAACCAATCACAAGCCAACACCCGGCTCCATCTAGCAACATAACTCAGACATCCATCTCTGTATATCACAAGCTAGCCACAATCTTCCCATGACAATCACCAGTTCCGCTAAACGACATCCAGCACCAACCCATGAGCCATTCTCTGCCACACTCCCTGCAATTTCCATCCACTTCGACTTCCTCGTCACGGCTGCTACCCAACCACCAGCTGCATTCAAAGCTCAAACCCATTCTATCTTAGGTATCTGTCATAGTAGCATCTCCATCTCCATTCTCAGCAACTTGCATCTCAGCTTCATTAGCCACAAAGAACAACCAGCTTTACGCAGTTACGCCTCACAACCCAGCCAGTCCTGCATCAGTTCATTCCACAGCTAACTAAGCTTCACTCCAGCTGCTACTTATGTTCCCTGGTGCTATCCATTTCTTGTTGAGTTCACCTGCAACTTCAATCGACTCAGAGACCACCAGACTGCCAGACTCAGCTCAGCACTACCACTTGAGACTCCTGAGAGTCAGCCTGATGCACTCCCACAGAACGGCTTCACCCAGCCCACTGCAATCTCCAGGCCTAGCCACCGTGCTCGACTCGACTGCAACACCAGCATTATCATGACCTGAGCTGCACAACAACGCAATCCCACCGCTCCATTGCGACCATTCTCTTCAAGCCTCCATGCCACCAACCTCATTGAGTCAAGCAGCCGGTAGCAATAACAACTTATCAACATCCCGTACGATCCAAGCCATGCCCCACGCTTCAGCCCGAATTACCAAATCTCCATTCCTTCATCCATTCATCTCAGAAACAACCACCATTTCCCTGCCATTACCTTGTAGCTGCCATTTGCATCTTCAGCTCCACCTGCCATTCCATTGTAGCCCCTACACAAGCTCACGCAGAACCATAGCTCAAATTCCAATTCATTACAGGGCTCTAATTTCTCCATTTCAGCAAACCCTAAGTTGTTCTTCACTGAAACCTAAAATTCAATTCGATATTAATTTCACCCCCAACATCACTCCAAACTCGAATCCGAGTTAAACCCATCTTAATTCTACCATCATTTCCATCAAATCCTCGCTTCAGATCATTTCCACCAAACCCATAACACTTTTGTTCTTGATTTGACAGAAACACCAAAAGTATCAGAACCCAGCAATTCAACAATCCTCTCTCGGCCTCTGTTGTTTCTCCATTCGATCTCTTCTCTTGATTTGTTAATTCGATGTAAAACATCATTCTCTCTTTTCATCGATCTCGGTATAATTAGCAAATGGCAACTACCTCCATTTCACTTCTCTCAATTTCAGGCATACCAAGTGAATGAGAGGAAACGATTGAAAGAAGTCACTCTTCTCGATTTAGTGTTGTAAAGGTAAGGTTATAGTCGGTGTTCGGTCACCTTGATAAGGGCCACCCAGACGGCAGCCCCTTAACCTGTGCTGGGTGTATTTTAGTACTCCTCCCAAAATAGTTGCCCCCTAGCCTTGACTGGGCTCCAGATAGTATTTGCCTCTGAATGACAATTTTGTCCTTTTCGCTCAATTTTGGTGATTTTTCCTTCTTTTCGTCCGTGCGACTCCAGAGTACCTAATAACTCAAAAGCACACATAAGATACATAATTTACAAGAAAACTCGCAAAGAAAGCATAAATACTAGATATTAAATACGGTGTATTCTACACCTATCAAATTCCCCCACACTTAGACTTTGTTAGTCCTCGAGCAAATCAAACAACACAATAAAATACAACAACTCCGTGACGTCGAGGCTACGGTCACTTTTAGCATAAATAACAAGCCTTTAAACCCCTAGGTGTCCCTAGTGGACGAGTTATAGTCTCGTGAAGGTTTACTAGAGATATACCTACAAAACCTATATTTCAAACTCCGTCTATTTGTGACAAATCAATGAACGAATCCAAAATGACTACAGGAGGAGGTACCTTGCAAATTCAATTCATATATTAGTAAATAAACTCTAATTAGATAGTCGAACAAGCCACAATACTCGGAAACTAACAAACCACAATCACAATGAAAAGATTAAGAAGATGGATATAGATGTAGATGTTGGCGAATATTCACAAGTGTTCGATGTTTCCCATATCTGTCTGAAGGTCACTTGCTAAGATGAACCTAATCCTATTGGATTGAGCTACTTCGTCTTTGAATGCTACATCAAATCAATTGGCATATACAAGGGAACCAAGAGTGACTTTATTCAACACAATAATAATTTTTTTTTTTTTTTTTTTTATATGATTGGATCAAACTGGGATCCAATTTCTCTTTTTTTTTTTTAGACGGCATGATTAGATCTTTTGGATCCAAGCGCATGCTTCTTGTCAGCAAGTACATGATAGTTGCCTTGGATCCTGCATTCCACGCTTGTTTAGGCGACGGAGACAGGGACTACGTTTCACACATACTGCTATTCCCAAGTGTCTTTTTATTCCGTTTTGGTCTAATTATTGGTCGGTCTCTTTTTTTTTTTTTTTTTTTTTTTTTTTTTTTTTTTTTTTTTTTTTGTAACTCAACCACTCTATTTCATCCTAGCAGTAATAACACGTCGATTTTTAGTGACCCACCAAAGCACTTAGAGAACAATAGATAAATATGGAAAAAATAAAAATAGAATGTGATATGGTGATATTCCGAGATATGGTAACAACTATCATGGTATTTATGATTTCTGAGCTATATTCTTCCCTTTTAGTTAATTGGTTCCTCAACTCCTGCATTCAAAATGGTTCCATCCACTAATGGTGTCAAAAACAAACTATACAAACATATAAATGCTCCCCCACACTTAAACTTCACATTGTCCTCAATGTGTAAAACCGAAAGTTCTGAATTCTGACATAACAGCAGATAAAACGCAAAAACTGTGCAAATTGGTAAGGAATTTGGAAAAACTCCATTTCACAAAAGTTGTTCACCTACGTGTTTTCTACACGGTGTCAAAATTTCACAGTGTTTTGATAAACGGTCTGACAGTTATGGTCTCTGGACTGAACTACGCGCAGTCTGAAATTTTCTGACAAAAAAGGTATTCGTCATAATTCTCTTCTAAGATAGATTACGGACTCAATGAAATTAAACATGGGGCTGAAAATATGATATAAAAACAGTAAAAAAATAAATAAACGAAACAAAAATAAAATGCAAAAGGATAAGAGATACAAAACCGGTGGGTTGCCTCCCACTTAGCGCTTGTTTTATAGTCGTCAGCCCGACTATATCCTTGCAAGATTCATTCCCCATACACCAATAATCGGAAAAGTTGGGGATCCTTCCATAGAACCTGTTTTGGAAACACTAACTTCACACAAATATTAGTACAATAAAGCAAAAGTGAAGCTATGAACCGATAAAAGCTTCCCCCACACTTATTCTTGTCCACACTTGGAAGTGTATAAAGAATATAGGAGTCGGGTACTTCCATGGTTTCTGGTTCCATAACCTGCATAGTATGAGAATCAAGTTTCTCTAATGGCGGAAAACGAGAAACAAAGTCATTCAACAATACTCTCGAAGCACATACATTCAAACCAATAAGAGGTAAAGGAGAAGAAATAATAGGCAAAGGGTTAGATAAACCTTGCACAATCTCTTGTATCACGGAATCCTCTTCATCCTTGAAAAACTCAAGTGAATAATTCACCTCTTTTATATCATGGTCCTCTATTAAACCTTGCAACCATTCTTCGTCCGTTTCTGCCTTAACCAAAGTCTCGACATAAACATCATCATTACAATCATGCACAAGTTCAATTGGGTCTTCCATAATATTGGTCATAACGGTCTCATTCTCAACATACTCCTCTTTATTAGACTCACACCTTGTTGCAAAGAAGTTGTGTAACACACTAGTTTCATCATACTCAATTACCTTTTGAATAGGTGGTTGATCATTATAAAGATCAATAATTGAGTCAACTACACTAATGTCATCAAATATCTCCAAAGGTTGGTCCTTTTTAACACATTCATCTTCGTCTTCATCTTCAGACTCACCATAATAAGAATCGTCGTCGGTTTCCCAACCCTTATCACGACGTCGTTTAAGTTCCATATGAATGGTCCTACTAATTTCATCGACTAGCTCTTCCGAGGCTCCATCATCTTCCAACTTGTATAATTTCTGCGTAAGTTTCCCGACGTTCACACGCTTACCACCATTGACTACAATATGTTCTCTTTCCCATGACTCTTCCCTTTGAATGGGTAAATGATCATAACTACGATCTGAAGTCGGGTAAGAAGAAATATTCCAAAAATTGTTTTGTGCGACGTTCTCTCTATCATGGTCAAGTTGGTCTAGCCTTTGTTGCATGTCTTGTAATCCATTCAAAATCTGCATACAACTCGAATAAAGCCAATTAGATGTAGAATTATCCCACCTAGGTGCTTGACTTACATACCCACTACAAGGTTGTTGTTGGTATGTATGAAAATCACCATAAGGTTCTCTAGGATATGCATCATAGCCAATAAATTGGTTTTGATTGCATCCCATAGATGGTGGGCAATTTTCATAGTGTTGAGGAGGTTGAAAATCATATCCATTGCTCCAATATGCTCCTTCCATAGAAATAAGCACCTGAAATAATTCCCAAACCAAGGTTAAAACCCGTAAAAATAAGAAAAAATAAAAATAAAAATAAAACAAAAACTAAATACAAAAATAAGAAACCAAAAACAATTAACAACCGCTGCCTCCCCGGCAACGGCGCCAAAATTTGACCGCTGTCGTAAGCGTCAAAAATAAATTACACTTTCTTACTACTCAAAATATAAATATAGCAAGGGCAAGAAAGGATCGATCCCACAGAGAGAGGTCTAGGTTGTCAAATTGTTATGGTTTCCTATATAAAACACCTAAAAAGGATTTTCGATTTTTATGAACTAAGCAAATATAAAAGCAAAGAAACAAATAAGCAAACAAATAAGATAGAAGAGATATTGGTTAAGGATTTCGTTTTCATTCACTAACATGCTTTTCACAATAACTAGAATTGATTTTTAATCTCAACTTTTATCAAAGACCCTAGAATACCTTGATCGCAAGAATATCCCGCAAATCTCCTCATGTCATCAACAAACACATTAAAAGATGCGAATATGAATTCTACCTAAAGGAACAACCTAACGTGTAAAAGCACTAATCAAGTTTAATTCCCTAGATGCGTTAAGTTCTATGAAATCAGGCCAATCAAAGCAATCGAACGTGGAAAGCGCACTAATCCGATTTAACAAAGGTTACGATTCACATATGATCATAAGAATATATCACTACAAACTATAATCATATTATGCTACTTGTATTCAAGGAATATCACTTTTGCGTATAATAAACCCTAAACTAGCAATAGATGTGATTAGAAGTTCTACCAATTTGCAACTTGACAAAACAATCAATCAATCATAAAACAATATTTTCAGAGAATTGCAAACGATAGATATGAGACAAAACTAATATATTGAATCAAAGAATCATATTATGTGAAATCCAACTATTCCATAACCAATAATAAACTTAGGTACTCATATTCATGGAGTTCATCACAAGAAGAAAGAGAAAAGACTTCATGGTAAAAAACCCTAGAATAAAGTAGAAGAGATAATAATAAAACGTGGTCGATAATCCTCAAAAAGATAGAAGTCCTCTCTTTTATATATTCCTCAATTTCCATAAAGGATACTCCTTCCAAAATTAGGTTTTGTCTTCAAAGTCCATTAGTTGGAAATTCACCCGGCCCACCATTGAGAGAAACCCGTGCAGAAAATATGTCCCAAAACGCTCGCCGGAAAACTGGGATTATGGCCGGAATCCCGCCGGAAAAGTCACCGGAAAACTAGCTCAGGTGACCGGCAAAGTCAAACCGGTCAACGGGTCAACTCGGTCGGGTCAGATCGGGTCAAATCGCTGAGTCAAACCGGGTCAAATTAGGTGAGTCAGGATCATCATCTTACTCAGCTGGATGGGCTGAGTGGCTTGGTAGGCTATTGCACAGGCCTAAGTCTGCTGCACCATGTTTGTGCATCACTCCAGCCATAGTGGCTCATTCCTTTTGCACTGGCCAGATCCACTGTTGCACTAAGATGGTGCATTAGTCAATTCATCCCAGCCATAATGGCCAGCACCTCAAATGCCTGCCAATTCACCAGCTCCCATTCTGCAGTTTCTTGTACCACCACCAGCAGCAACACCCTGGCCTCTAAACTGCAGCTAAGCCTTCTTTGCACTCTACCATTCTCCATAACATCAGCTCCAACCTATTTCAGACTCTCCATAAACTCGACCCACAACTGAATATCTGTACCTCTGCAATCTTGGTCCATTGCAACACAAACAACGCCAGCCACTAGCCCAGAAACTGCACTCAATTCTGCCACTGCGAACTAACTCAGGTGATTGTGACCTGTAGCTCCACCAGTACCCTACTCCACCAGCTCTGCCTCATAACCAATCACAGCAACACCAGCTCCATCTAGCAACATAACTCAGACATCCATCTCTGTATATCACAAGCTAGCCACAATCTTCCCATGACAATCACCAGTTCCGCTAAACGACATCCAGCACCAACCCATGAGCCATTCTCTGCCACACTCCCTGCAATTTCCATCCACTTCAGCTTCTGTCCCTGGCTGCTACCCAACCACCAGCTGCATTCAAAGCTCAAACCCATTCTATCTCAGGTATCTGTCATAGTAGCATCTCCATCTCCATTCTCAGCAACTTGCATCTCAGCTTCATTAGCCACAGCAACAACCAGCTTTCTGCCAATTCTGCCTCACAACCCAGCCAGTCCTGCACCAGTTCATTCCACAGCTAACTAAGCTTCACTCCAGCTGCTACTTATGTTCCCTGGTGCTATCCATTTCTTGTTGAGTTCACCTGCAACTTCAATCGACTCAGAGACCACCAGACTGCCAGACTCAGCTCAGCACTACCACTTGAGACTCCTGAGAGTCAGCCTGATGCACTCCCACAGAACGGCTTCACCCAGCCCACTGCAATCTCCAGGCCTAGCCACCGTGCTCGACTCGACTGCAACACCAGCATTATCATGACCTGAGCTGCACAACCTGCAATCCCAGCTGCTCCATTGCAGCCATTCTCTTCAAGCCTCCATGCCACCAGCCTCATTGAGCTGCAGCCGCAATAACAACTTATCAACATCCTGTACGATCCAAGCCATGCCCTGTGCTCTAGCCCAGCAATTACCAAATCTCCATTCCTTCATCCATTCATCTCAGAAACAACCACCATTTCCCTGCCATTACCTTGTAGCTGCCATTTGCATCTTCAGCTCCACCTGCCATTCCATTGTAGCCCCTACACAAGCTCAGGCAGAACCATAGCTCAAATTCCAATTCATTACAGGGCTCTAATTTCTCCATTTCAGCAAACCCTAAGTTGTTCTTCACTGAAACCTAAAATTCAATTCGATATTAATTTCACCCCCAACATCACTCCAAACTCGAATCCGAGTTAAACCCATCTTAATTCTACCATCATTTCCATCAAATCCTCGCTTCAGATCATTTCCACCAAACCCATAACACTTTTGTTCTTGATTTGACAGAAACACCAAAAGTATCAGAACCCAGCAATTCAACAATCCTTCTCTCGGCCTCTGTTGTTTCTCCATTCGATCTCTTCTCTTGATTTGTTAATTCGACAGAAACATCATTCTCTCTTTTCATCGATCTGGTATAATTAGCAGCGGCAACTACCTCCATTTCACTTCTCTCAATTTCAGGCATACCAAGTGAATGAGAGGAAACGATTGAAAGAAGTCACTCTTCTCGATTTAGTGTTGTAAAGGTAAGGTTATAGTCGGTGTTCGGTCACCTTGATAAGGGCCACCCAGACGGCAGCCCCTTAACCTGTGCTGGGTGTATTTTAGTACTCCTCCCAAAATAGTTGCCCCCTAGCCTTGACTGGGCTCCAGATAGTATTTGCCTCTGAATGACAATTTTGTCCTTTTCGCTCAATTTTGGTGATTTTTCCTTCTTTTCGTCCGTGCGACTCCAGAGTACCTAATAACTCAAAAGCACACATAAGATACATAATTTACAAGAAAACTCGCAAAGAAAGCATAAATACTAGATATTAAATACGGTGTATTCTACACCTATCACTAACCTGCGTTTTTAACTCGGCAATAGCTTGACTATTTTCTTGCCCTATCCTATTACTATCTTCTACGCTTTGTGAAAGTGATTGGTGCATCTTTTCAGTGTTTCGAATAAATGAGGCAAGAGTTTCTTCTAGACTTAAAATTTTCTTATCTGACTGATTTTGAAACTAAGCTACTCTGAAGGATTCTTAGTATAGCCAAAACCCGGGGGAGCATTCGAATTACTAAACCGACCTTGGTTCTCGGTCCTTAGACCATGAGAGGTTCGGATGGTTTCTCCAACCAGGATTATAGGTTTCTCGAATATGGGTCAAACTTTTGACGGTTATCAAATCTAGTGTTATTATTATAAAGAGCATTGGCTTGCTCTTCAATAGTCTTGCCTTCCCAAAAAGGCTCCACTCTACCACTAGTGTGACCCAATTCTAAAGCTTCTAACCTTTTAGCTATTGCTGCAATTTTGGCATCTCGATTCAAAGCCTCCTTCTAGCCTATTAACGTTTCCTCTTCCTAAAGAATTTTTTTCTTGGGTTCCCTACTATTTTCCCATTGTTTGGGTCTTTTCGGCGATTTCATGCAAATATGTCATCGCCTCATCAACTGTTTGGTTTTCAAACCCACCCGTACACATAGATTCTACCGTGGTCGTAGTGGAATAATCTAAACCCTCATAAAGGATCTGAACTAACCTAACCTTTTCTAGACCATGATGAGGACATTGGGCTAATAAATCATTGAACCTTTCCAAATACCTATACAAAGATTCTCCCTCCTGTTGAGAAAACGTGCGATTTTCATCCTAATAGACGATGTTTTGTGCCTAGGGAAAAACTTGTTCAAAAAGGCAGATGTAAGTTGTTCATATGTTTCGATTGAACCAGAAGCCAAACTATATAGCCACGATTTGGCTTTATCTTTCAAGGAAAAAGGGAATAACCTGAGTTTCAAAGCATCATCATCAAGGATTCTAATCTTTAGGGTACTACAAATTTCCTCAAAGTCCCTAACATGGAAATAGGGGTTTTCATTTTCTTTCCCTAAGAAGATTGGGAGCAAATTTGTAAGGTCCCAGGTTTAAGTTCATAATTTGCTTCTGTTTCAGCTAACCTGATACACGAGGGACAAGTAGTCCTAGTCGGGTTCAACAAAGCTTTCAAAGTTGCCATTTATGGCTCTATCGGAATATTAGGGATTGTCTCCTCAAACTGACGTTCAAAAACGGACTCTTCAAAAATCGGACTTTCTAAATTGAGGTAATCGAGACGCTTAGAACTACTAGGTTTCTCTTTAACAAATCTACCTAGGGCGTCTCTTTTCCGTTCAGGCATGCAAAAGAATAAGGAATGGGATTCTATGCAATCACAAAACAAGGATGACTCAACCAAATCAAACCTATTGATTTCTAGCAAACAAAAAGCATGATGGCTCCACTTAGATTGTTTCTAGACCAGCTTCTAATCCTTCGAAAGGGAATTCGTTAGAATTTAAGCAAACCCCTCTGGAATCAATCCGAGTCAAAGTAAGTTGAAAAGAGGAGAGGGAAGATTAGTGGAGCTTTGATACCCAAGGCCTCACCGAAATTACAAGGTGGCGCAGTCACGCATTCAACTCACAGAAACCTTCATGAACTTCGAAGTGTGCTTAAAAGAGTAACCACTATTTTTCGAATGACTTTCCTATTAAGCTCGTTACCCTATCGGTCTTGTTCTAGTCAAAATTTTAAGGCTTAGGTTCGCGTAGGTTACGTGTTCCTAAGGCTGGCAAGAAGAGAACGGTGATGAAATCCGAACCCTTATCTTGTATGGCCAGGCCTTGCCCTTTACTAAAAAATTAAAGCAGCCGTATTCAAGTCCTCAGCATATATGCAAACGAAGGAATCCAGTAACTCGCTGACAGGGGATTCTCGAGTGTTCAGAATCTTACCTCCCGTTCCAGACGGGGGATGAATCGGTTGTAGTCGACTCGGGTCACTGACTCCTATGTCAGTGTACGAACCCAAGGTGCAAAGACAATATCGTAATTGTCCTCCTTATCTGCAAACAGTTTATATTTAAAAGTACCCTTCCGTAGGGTAAAAATAAAAATAATGTCCAAAGTCCAAAGTCCAAAAAGAAAAGAAAAATTACAAAAATAATAAACCCTAATACAATTTTTTTTCTTTTTTTAAAAAAATAAAATAAACAAACCCTAAAAACAAAATAACTAAAATAAAATTGTCTTCTTTTCCGTTCTTTTCGCTTTAATCTTTAGCTCCAAGTCTTTACGAAATCACCAAACTCCTTGGCTCAATTATCTTTATGATCCAGAACCTGTAGACAAAAGATAAATACCCAAAAACGTAAAAAAGAACAAAAAACTAAAAAAAAAAAAAACTAAAAAAAAAAATAATCTAAAACCCTAAAAACAAGTCCGCGTCGGCGGCGCCAAAAATTGATGTGATTTTGAAAGTTGTTGTAAAGTGGTAAGAAAGATGTCGTTCCTCTCAGACTTGTGAAGGATTTTTTTAGATTCAAATAAAACTAGAAAACTCAAAGAAGGTTGTTATCAAGATTTTAAGAGCACTGAGACTATGGATTCCACCAATCTCCAATTTCTATGTGATTTAATCTAATCAATATCCATGCAACTCTTTACGTTTAAGGTGATTCTAATATTTTGCAAAAGTAGATTTTTAGAATAACAAGTGTATTTCGAAAGCATAGAATATCAAAAACCTAGGTCTAAGCATAATCTATCAAGAGAAATCACAATTGCTTAGGAAAAATCATTCAATCAATTCTAAATCAAGGCAAATAATCATAAAAGAGATATTGCAAAAATTAATATGAATAGAAATTACCACACAAATCTTGGAAAATTGGCTTCCTCCGTCGCCTCAGCAAAGGGGTTTAGCTCCTCATATTAATCACGTGCTCAAAATAGGTGTTCATAGCTCAAAAGTGTGAAAAACAAGAGAAAGCTAATAACTCAGGCAGTTTGCAACGCTGAAGAGGCGTTACAAACAGATCATTCTGAAGAAATAAGACTACCTTTTAAACGATACTTCTTTTGTGCTGTTTGAATACGATATATGAAAACTACTGTAGAATATAAGACTGCTTTGCGACTGACTCCGTTGGTCCAATGTTCTTCGTGTTCTTGATAAGTGCAGCAGCAGCAGCAACAATTCCTGTAGCTCTGATTTCTTCTCCTCTCTGCCTCCGTTCGTCCCCAAAAGTCTCGACACCTTTTTCAAACTTCCACAGCTTCTTTTTATGCACCACGAGATTTAATAAATCCCGAAAATATCTTTCTATTCCTTTCAACCCAAGTCTCGGCTTTTCTTTCCCTATTTTCTTCTTCTACGCGTCTCTGATTTACTCATTCCACGTAATATCCAAATTTAAACCAAAAACATGCCGAGAATACTATCGAGACAAAGAAGGTGACTCCTTATTGCGAATCCAACACACCTAACCATCAGGGTTATCCACGTTATCAAAACCCAGAGACCCGTAACCTTCCTCACTGCCCTGTTTTATTGTACCAAGCCCATGCAATCCATATCCAGCATGAAAATCCGACTAAATTCTTCCAACTCGGTTAACAGAGACCCGAGAAAAACTCACGTCCCTGTTTTATAGAATATCCTCGCCAATTCCTTTTCTTTCGAATCTAAGAAATATACCACTCCTGTTTTATCTCCACCAATCAATACCAATCGAAATCGAACTGAATCTCACGAGAAAATCTTGTTAAACTCGATCCAGGAAATCATGCAGGTAACTGAATTTGAACTCGAGGTTTCCCGCCAAATTATGTTCTCTAAAAATGAAGAAGAAAATGCAGCCCCTTATCCAGCAGTCGGGTGCCAATAGTAGTTGCCATGGGGTTACCCCTTAGCAAATGAGGTGCCCCTTATCCAAATGAGGGGTCTGAATAGTAATTTTCTCCCACGATCACAAATACCACTTTTCGGGCCAACTTTCCCGCAAAAGCTTATTTCTCCAAAAACACCTACAAAAACATAAAAAGGCATAATAAATACAAAATCGAGCACTAACAATATATACAATTGAGATTATATCAGACACAAAAATGTGTCTATCAAGATGCCGAGTCTGTAGCTAAGAATGGATCTGTATTGTCTAGGTCCGATACATTGGTGTAATCCACTGATGGGTACGGCAAGGAGGTAGTCTTGTGCATGCGGAACCCGGTTACATTGCCATAAAATAGAGTCTCTCGTCGGACATTGCAAATTTGGTTGAGATTAGTTTCTTCACAAAGATCAAAGTAGGTGACTGCCAATGTGTGCATGGACTAGGCGGCAAGATCGTTGATGTTATATGAAGAAGTTAAATCGCAAACCCGAATGAAGTTCTCAACGCTTTGTCGGTAGGTCAGTGTCACAAGTGGCAGAGTACATGTTATTTAGAATGAGCCTTTGCACCGATCGCGTTTGACACTGGGATGCAATGTAGCAATGAAACACCGGTGTCGCCCATCGTGTAGACCCCTAAGCCTCCATCTCGGATAGGTAGGGTGGCGAGGCGTTCTTTGTAAAGGCCCGAAGCCTGCGCCATCTCCGGTGATCGAAGGCGTAAAACCGAAATAGGTGACTCGTCGAAAAGACCTCGTGGCGTGTTCAAGGGCTGCCGGTTTTGTAGTTCTCATTGGAAAGTACAACTTAGATACCCCAGCAATTACACAGCAAAAGTAACTCACTTTGTGGGTCTTTAAGCTTTTTTATTGCAGCCATCAACTGAACTGTTTTATTGACCCTGTTAAGCACCATATTACTGCAGAATTCCATGTCTAAGCTTACCGGCCCTCCCAGTAGTTTCACGCCGCCAATTGGTCTGCCAATATTGTGAGGAAAAACTCCTGCAACAACACTTCTAGGTCACTTGTCGGCCAGAACACTTCTGTTTTATGCACGTTGAGATGTAACCCTCTAGATGGCCCTTCCGATTGTATAATGTTGAGTGCTTTAGACACTTCAAGAGTGTCACCAATGACGGTGCCATCGTATAAGTACCAGGCCTGTAGGTCAAGCTGGCAGGAAGAAGCAATCTTGGTAACTAAAGGGTGTAAGGTAAGAGCAAATAGCAGGGGACCAAGTGGGTCTCCCTGTTGAACTCCCAGAGCTGAGGACAAGATGAAGTTGTCGTAATATAACTTGGCTGGCTTGGCGTAACAAAATTCCACCCATTTAGAGATTGCAGGACAATGTTGTCTAACTTCATTAACGAGAACAGTCCTGTCAACCATGTTGAAGGCGTTCGAAAAGTCAATCAGCAGCATTAACTTTATTATTATTATTATTATTATCATTATTATTATTATTAAGCAAACCAAACGTGAATTTACAAAGACTAGGCCGGGAGTCGTGCAACAATTTGCGCCCCAACACCTTTCTGAATAATAATACCTAGCCTAAGAAAAAGAGTACTGCCTAGGTGATTGTTGACGTCTGATCCGGCATGCAGTTTTTCAATCTCTTCAAGAAGTCAATAATGTCATCCCCCAACTCCCCTAACGTTGAAAAGGCCAGAACGCCAAAGCTATACCCATGAGACGAACATAACTCGGCATATTTGTTACGCTTACGGGTAATGGCAGCCGAAATGGCATGTCCAGGAGTGAAACTTCGGTTGCCGCCTTTAGAAAATGGGGAGACACCGATGACATCAAAGCATATGTCACGTCCGTTTTCCCAATTGTAGACCATGATATCTGTTGGCTTAAGAGAGGTACTCCTATCCGTTGTGAGGCCAATCGAAACTTCTTTCCTCGCTGCGACGTCGGCTTTGTAACACAACTCAACAAAAAGGTCTCTTACCATATCGTGCCGATACTTCAACCCAACCTCACTTGAGCAGTGGATCGCATGATCTCCAAACCGGTCCATGACTCTTTTTACAAAGATGAACACAAGTTATCGTCGTCGAAGACAGGAATTCCAAGACGATATTGAAGCACTGCCCTGAATTGACGCGGCCCAAATGACTGGTTTAAGCCCTGGATGGGAAAAGCCTTGAAATAATCCTGTGCGTGGTCTTTCTTGTTGCACTGCCAAAGAATGGCGTCGCGTTCTGACATAACATGAGTGGTTGGTATAGTTTTCATAACAGCATCAAAGTAATTCGCCCCGCCGAAGGTGCATAGGTCAGCGGCGAAGTCACTGATGTTGAAAGAAGTAGGAGACAAACCACATGATTGTATGTAAGAATTAAGTGCGCACTGGAAGTTAGGACCAAGATCTGCTGAGTCTAGCAAGAGTTTGTTTTGCAGGTGCTTGGTTTGATAACAGGAGGCGATGTAGCAGTACTGGATAGTGTCAGCCATAGAGTACACTCCTAAGCCTCCACATTTGATAGGTAAGGTTGCAATCCGCTGCTTAACTGTCCAAAACCTGCACCATCGGCTGTGATTATATACCGCATGAACTGCAGAAGATGTTGATCGAACCGATTCTGAGCTGCTTGCATGACCTGAGGCCGGGTTGTACGCATAGAGAAGTACAGTTTGGAGACTCCAGCGCAATTACGAAGGAGTAACAACTCACTTTGAGGATGTTTAAGCTTTTTGATGCAGTCCATAAGGTGAGTTGTTTTGAAGACTCTAGCCAGGATTGTGTCGCTACAATATTGATCATTTAGGCTGACAGGTCCTCCAAGTAAGCGAACTCCATCAGATGGCCTGCTAACCTCAAGTGGAAAAGCCAAGTTACTTATGGGGTCTGGTGTAGGCCAGTAAACCTCAGTTTTTCGAATGTTCAAATTTAAACCTCTTTCCGGTCCATCAGCTTGTAGAATCTGCAATGCTTTGGCAACCTCCAAGGTATCCCCAATTAATGTGCCATCATCTAAATACCATGCATGAAGGTCCAAGGAATATTGCGAAGCTATTTTACAAACAAGAGGGTGTAATTCCAAAGAGAAAAGTAGGGGACCAAGAGGGTCTCCTTGTTGAACTCCTTGTGCGGAAGACAAGGTGAACTCGTTTTAATATAATTTGGCCGGTTTTGCATAGCAAAACTCTACCCACTTCGAAATACTGGGGCATTTCGCTCGAACTTCGTTAATTAAGACAGTCCTGTTGACTACATTAAAAGCATTGGAGAAATCGATGAGTAACATAGTCATGTTGTCATGGGTACCTTTCAATTCCAGTAGTCGATTAGCAAAGTGTAATATGCCTTCACCTCCACACGGAATACCAACCCCGAATTGATGGTTACCAAGGTATGTTGTCATGTCTTGAAGCACGGCTACAACAACCAATTTGGAGCATAAACGCCGCCAGATGGTTCCCAATGCAATCCGACGAAGGCCACCTCCAGGCTTAAGTAATGGGGTTAATGGTTCTCTGGAAATGTATTGTCTAAGGGCTGATGGGCATTTACCAGTAAGCCACAGGTTGACAACACCTGTGATGGAAGCAAGAACTGCTGTTGCAGCCCCACTGGTTGCGTCTAACAGATGTTGTGCTCGAAGACCGTCACGACCGCACGACGTTCCCTTCGGGAAGCTCCTCAAGGATTTCAGCACAGCCTGGACGTCTACGGATATTGCGGCAGAACTGGGGTTCTCCTGAGGTATAATGGGTGGCCTTACTTGAGGGTGTTTTTGTTGTAGTTCATGGAGTGTGTCGGCATTTGCAGGTGCAAATCCATTGGATGATATAATTCGTATAGCAGCGGTATAATGACCAAAACTTAGTTTCTTTTGACATGCCTCAACATTAGTCTTGGGATTCTTTCGCGAAGGTTGTTTGCGCTGCTGTTGTATGATTTCATCTTGTCTAGCCCTCTCAAGTAACTGTTGGACAATATGGACACATCCATTCGGCTCACTCCATTTAAGCAGAGATTGGTTAATCGTTGCTAGCTGAAGCTTCTTCCGTGTAAGTGATCTCTCTTATCTGGCATTGTTAGGCACAATTGTTTCTGATAAACCAAATCAAGCAGTTCAAGGGACAAACCAGTTGGTTCATCCTGTAACTCTGAGGCAGCGACCATGGATGGAGGAATATCTGCTGAAGGTTTATCTATTCCATGTATTAAGAAATCAGCATGTCTTCCATTGAAGGGTCCTGTTAATATGTTGCCATTATGAGGACGACAGGCACGCTTCCAGGACTGCACTTTCATACAATCTCCACACAACCACATCTGTAATTGTATAAGAATTCGTTCCCAGGCACTGTAAACAAAAGCATCAGTACGAATCCTTTCTTTGCAAACAATTATGCGCGCTGTAGATGGCCAGTGTTGATCACGAATATGATGGAGGATCGAGGTTTTAACATAACCTCTACTATTACACCCATCCTGGCAATCGTCAAAATTCTTGAAAGGACAGTGCACCAATCTGTCATCTGATGAATCCGTGTAGGGTTCAACAGTCTCATCAGTGTCTGAAAGAGATTGATCTTCGGAAGAGGATAGACGTGTTGTTCTTGGCATTGTAGAAACTCTAGTAACTGCAATAACCGCTCGATGACCTTCTGAATAATCGGCAAACCAGCACAAAAATGGTATCAAACTGTAGGGAAAAAGATGAGGGAACGAATGATATACAAATTAAAGGGATTTAAGATTGCTAGATTAAAGGAGGGAGAAAAGATAATTCTAGGCTTTCAGTCGCCAGAATTTTCTCCGAAGCCTCCTATTATTATTATTATTGTTTCCTTTATCTCAAGAAAAATCCTTCACTTCAAGGAAACTCCTTAGTTTCAACAAACTCCTTGATTTCATGATATTTCCTTAAAATCATGAAAATAATATAAAATTAGGAAAAGTGCCTTGGGACCGGGCTTATTGGCCGGCCGGCCATGCCTTAGCCATACCCGATCCCACACTTCATGATTCCTTATTTTATTATTATTTCCTTCATCTCATGAAGTTTCCTGAGTTTGAGCAAAAACCTTGATTTCTTCATATTTTCTCAAAATGTTGCTCAAACGCGCATCAGAAAATATCAAAATTCTCAGGACTGAGACACGAACACTTTGGTGACATGAGCATATTACCTTGACCGACCAAGGTTGTCTCTTTGGCTTGCAAGAGGCCGGTCCCACATATTTTCATCATTTGACCTAATTTGTTCGCATTAGGTACAAACTCTTCCAAACAACCTGGAATTTCATCCAATGATCGTCAATCGTTCCCATGACCAACCAGGGCCAGTTCCATGACTTCTTGGTGGGTCCCTCACTCCGTTATAATTAGGTTTTTATCACCTAAGGCTCAGACGAGCATTATTTTAATAAATGATAAACCAACATTTAATCATCCTTTCACCAACTGGTCTTTAAGAGACTTTGGTATTTGTTCACTCAAGCATCTGGGCGCTACATGGTCGACCCATCATCCCATGTAGCCGTTCCCTCCTTCACTTCGTGTTTGATTTTCAATAAATCATTAATTGATCGAAATTAGGGTTTCGAATCCAAGGTTCATAATTCCAGATTCAAGCACTAATAATTTTATGTTGATCCCGTAATCAACACTTTAATTATTATACTCGGTTCAGTTGCCAGTATTTTAATAATTCATCAAACAAGCAACATTTGCTGAGATGAGAAATATTTGCTCAGACTAAGGAATATTGGTTCAACTATCAATATTCAACAATTCATCAAATGAGCAATATTTGCTCATCTTAACTATCAACATTTATTCGAGAATTATATTTCTGTCTCAACAGACATGTTCAATTCATTTCATGAGTCTCATAACATTTACAAATCACGTTCGACTCAGCAATACAAGGACTCATCGTCTCATAAAGTCAGCAACTGACTAACTAAATACACGTCTGCCTTGCAGACTCCACAATCACGAGACATCAATCGTGTCACATGGGGGGATATCAATTAGGGTTTTGGTCTGGCGGTCTACGGCACGTGTGTTCATACACACGATGAGAATGTGAGCAAGTCGTGCAAGCACTTGGAGGAGTTAGCAAAGTAGTAGGTGGAGAATCAACCAAGTCTCCGCATGATGAGCAACTGGTTTTAACACGATTCCCACTTCCCCACTCTTTGACTCCAGCAACTGTCACACTTCATGGGATCAAGGTGTTTACAATTCTTGCAGTATAGATAAGTCTCTGAATCATGATTGTAACGACAAACAATCTTTCGTCAAAGAGACAACAAGAGATTAAGAACTCGACGTCTGAGCAATTACTCTCAATAGAGCAAAATTCAATCAATCAGAACTTATCTTATTTCTTCACGCAGAATACACAACACACCTACAATTTCGATCACCATTGATATCACTTATTTCTCAGCTTCCCTCCTACAAATCGACCCATCCTCTCTTGTGACCGAATTGACTCTAGAACGGCCATTGTCTTGGTTTAGGCCGGAGTCTTACAGATTGATCTCTCGAATTCAAAGCACTCCCCTTTTGCAGTGCATCTGTGTGAGGTTAGACAGTTCGCTCGGTTCAAGGAGTTTCCTCCGCACGGTCGTCTCCTCAGTTCCTTAAAAACCAGCAACTCGTTTTTCCCATTTACAGCTTGGCGACCAAAGTGGGAGATCATTCTCTCGGTTTCAATCTCAATTTATCAAGATGTTCGGTCTTAGGTCTGGTTCAGTTACCAATCCGGGTTCAACACCCAACTCTAACATTGTAAGTTCTAGTGGTACTGCCACTGCAAGTACTACTCCTTTCAACGTTGCAGGCTCTAGTGGTACCGCTAACACCACTCCTCCGACCAGCAATGTCATACCACATGTTATTACTACTCCTTCGAGTGCTGGTACTCCGGTGATCAATCCTGTCAATGCGGCAAGCAATGCTACCGACACTATCAACAATCTACCTCCTAGCGGATCTCCTGAAGAAGCCAGAGGAAATCAGCCTACCATAGTTGATCTCATGAAGGTTCAGACTGACATGGCCGCAACACAGAAAGAGTTATGTGCTTACCTTAAAACTCTCACAGACAAGCTTGCGTCTGAACAGACTCAGCCTCAGCGTGAGAAAAGAAAAGCTTAAGAAACATCTTCAACTGCTGATCCTGAAATCTCTCCAATCCATATTGTAGATGAAGATGAAGTCTGCAAAGCTGCAGATGACCCACCAACAAAAGAACCTGCAAGTTTCATCACTCGAGAAGAATTGGAGTGCTTTTTAGAAGATTGAGGAAAAGATAAGACATCATCTGTCCATCGTCATCAACCTCCATATCCTGCAGCTACGCAGAGAATTCCTCTTCCAAAAGGCTACACTTCTCCAACGTTCACACTTTACAATGGAACAGGAAATGCTCGAGAACATGTCTCTCGATTCTTAGAATCATTAGGAGAGCATGAACACAATCATGTCGTTCGTCTGAAAGAATTTTCAAAGTCTCTGACAGGCAGAGCATATACCTGGTACAACAACATAGCACCAGGAAGCATTGCCAGTTGGGAGAGATGATTAACGCTTTTACAGAAAGTACTTCTTTGTTTCAGAACAAGTCACTCTCTCTGATCTTGGAAGGATGTTTCAAAGGAGCAGCGAACATCCCAATGATTATGTGAAAAGGTTCAGAGTTCAAGCCTTGGACTGCCATGATCCTAACGTCACCGAATAACAACTTGTAGACCTGTGCATAAATGGGATGATCCCGGTCTACAAAACTTTGCTGGAAAATCTCTGGTTCCAGACTTTCTCAGGACTTCACGAAGCGGCTAAGAGATTAGCAACTACTGCACCTTCCTTACTGGAAAAGCAAATACCACTAAAGCAGAGGAACCACGAGAAACTCGAAGTAGCATGCGTTTGATCAACAAGCAGTATAACCTCCAACCTTCCACAAACGTTGTTGCAGAAGGGAACAAACGGAAAGTCATGCCACAACACAAGCACGCTTCTCCATCTCCTCGGAAAGCAAAAAGGAAAGCTGGAGAGCTTAACTTAGGGACTGAAGGAGTACACAGAGACCCTCTCTCGGTCAGAACTTTCACTCTCTCTAGACCACCCGTCAAGGAAGCAGTTCAATCCTTAATCGAGCATGTCTGTGAATTGCTGCATTGAACTACATCGTGTCAGGGAGACGTTTATCAATTCACGAGACACTCCCTGAACCTCCAGTAACAGACAAGAAGATATATGACTGGGGACTTCTCCCCACAGTCCATCTCAAAGGAAACAAATTCAAACGAGTGTTGATTGATGTTGGCACTGCTCTGTCAACGGCATTCTTTGAAAACTCTCAGAGTTGCTGGTATCACGCGACAAGAAGCTACTCATGCTTCAATCTCAATCATGGATCATGAAGGAACGTCCAGACATGTTTATGGCTACATTACTCTCAAGATGAAGACGGAGAAAGCTCTGATTCGGAAGATTCAACGGATATTCCATCAACAGAGCATTTAAAGCAATTCCAAACTATGATGGAGTTGAAATAAGAGCCCTAAGAGGATGCGCTAGTATTTATCAGGAGATCCCGCACTCAGGAAAGTCTCATTCCTCCTCATACATCCATGTCATCTGTTTTCAAATATGTTCTTCTAGTCCGAGGACTCAATCCTACCAGCAACTCTGTTATTGTGAGGTATTATGAATGGATAGCTTCACCACACCAATAGTTTACCAAATGGTTGAATCTGGAACCTCTTCAGATTCAGCATCTAATTAAGACTGAAATGATGTCTAAACAAAATGAAGAACATCTCGGGTATTCTCCTCTGCACGAGTGTCCACATATTCCACAAGCTTGGAAGGGTCCACAAACATGGAACCCCACTGGGATTCCGAATTAACATAAGATATTCAGAGCACGGACGGTCAGGTCTAACAAATTTCATGAAAGGAAATCAGCAAAGCAAGATTTTTGCTCCTCTGCATTCTTAAAGACTTGCAAAGCTGCTTTCTCCAACTACAGCTCCTTGGTCAATCTAGCAAATACAGCCTCTTTCTACATCACAGCATCATTGGGAAAGGGTATGTTATTCTCACAAGAATCCTTGATAATATTTATTCTCTGACCAAGCCACTTCACATTGAAGCCAAGTATTCTCCAAGTTGTATTCCCAATCAAAGGGTATGTCTTGAGTAATAGTACTTCTAGCTCTGGTTCGTATGTCGTCTATGACAAGCAAGATAGATCCTACTTGTATTGTCAAGAAGTAAACACGTACCGTTCCCATATCTTTTCATACAAGCCAAAGATATCCAAAAGACGCTGAATCCACCAAATCCATTCATGATACGGGAGTAACTCACTAAATGAAGGAGCAAAGGAAATACCTGCATTAGGGTATTCGTGCACCAATCTCAATCATTGGAGCAGCCTTTTCTATCCATTGAAGCAGTTTCTTCAATCCTTTGCATGGTTTCTTCTTTCCCTGAAGTGATGATGACCTGAGCTTCAGTTTCTTTAATAGTTTCAGTAACGACCTTCTCAGGTGCAGAAATGGTTGTGTCAGTTCTTTGATTCACAATATCGTTCGTACCATCGCCATCAACTTGGTTATTCTCAACTTCATCATTCGACACCTAATATGATGATTACATGAGAATAGAGTGATCTAAGCATATAAAGCAAAGGCAATCATAAATTCAGGATGTAAGTGACCTAACATCATCAAACTTCTTCATTATGCCTTTAAGACACAAGCAAATAACGTGAATATACAAGAAAGACGTTTTACAAGCAAGTCTGTCTGAGTCAATTTTACGCTGCCATGTACAAGATGATGAACTGGGAGCAATTGGTAAGGAATCTAAGGTTGAGTCATATACCATTCTCTTTGTACGGATGTCCTCTACAATATATCCAAAATTCACATCAATTGGATAAACGAGCAAAACAATGCGGCCGAAACACTCAACTACATGCCAACTGAAAATTTCTGAAAACTTCCTAGAAGTTTACTGTTTCGTCAATTTCGACTTCTAAACATGATCAAAATCCAAAAATCTACTTTGAAAAATCTAGGAAATTTCCTGGGCATAAGAAAACAGGGGCGGATCACAAAAATCCGACATCGGATGAAGATTCTACAACGTTTTTGCTAAAAGGCTGAGTTCTGAATTTTCTGGTGACGTATTTCGGCAAAACTTTTCGTTCATTGATCAATGGAACTTCTCTACATTACAAACCTTGCACGACTAAGGAACTTATTCTCCCCACCGATCACATATCCAGAATGGGGAGTGCCGCTGCTATCTTCCGCAACAATATTGATTCCCTGACAAAGCCACTTCACAGTAAAGTCACATTGTTCAGGAGAATTTGGGTTGAACTCCCAGTACACCTTCATCTTAGGGAGGTTCAACACACCATCTTTTGGTCTTTGTAGCAAATCCCGACTTCATCCATGGTCTCATCATCAACGAGGGTCTCTAGACCAATTCCTTCCATGGTCTCAACACCAACAAGGGTCCCTAGAGCAAATCCAATTGTGATCTCAGCATTAACAACGGTCTCAAGAACAACATCCTGAAGACCGGCTTCATCAACTATCCATCCTCTGAAGTGTTCGATGGATCACACTTCTCCAAGCACTAATGATTCATATCAAGATATTAAGACATGGAAGTCTTCCCAAAGCTTGCACGACGAACAAGCACAAGCCGAAGTATTCTACAAGATGTTATCATCACCTCTACAAATGAGATACAACATACTTCAGGCCATGGGTTTACAAAAACGTACCAATGAGTGAGGAATAGGACAATGCTTCCTTGATAAAAGATGTTCGTCTATGCCTCTGCTACAACATACTAAAAGGGCGCATCAATCGGACATACGAGCAGAAAGATATGGCTTCCACACTCAGGTTTATGAAATCTGAAAATTTGCACGGGATTACAAGTTATGAATGTGCACGCGCCATTGACCTCCCTAGACACCTCCAAACCGAAGGATTCTTTTTGCATATGATTCCTCAGTCTCTTAGCTTCGAAAGTTGGGGTCAATCATCAAATTTCGACATCGTATGAAGTTTCAACAACTTCCAGAGCGGATGACATACATGCAGAAATTTTTAGACAAGATTCATAACACTCACAGTTGAGCGACGTCCCTTAGGTATTTCCACAAAGTCTTTAAGCCTTGATATCTCTATAAATAAGAAAGAATAAACAGAAGGAACGAAGAGAAGATCCAACCAATACTGCGGACTGACAGTCTGCTACTGTGGTACTGTACGTCCCTCCATGACGGCTCCATAAGTTTCAAAGACGCAAACAAATGGATGTTTTTGCAGCAATCTCTTCGAGATGATATTCAGGATCATCATAGACAACATCCAAATGGTCATTTTCCTTACATTCAACATGGAAATCGATCTTGGATAAACGTTCATCCTTCATACCGGGTGGATACGGCTCAACGATACAATCAACGGGTTCTCAGTTTTTCATCTTCGCCTCTCTTCTTCCTCATCTGATCAAGAGGCGTACCACGAATCAACTCCCTCATCTCAGGACGATTCACCTTGGCATGAACATCTGAAAAAAATCCTCATCTTGGTATGGTGTTTCCAGAATATTTCTCGGGAAAATCAGAGACACCCAGGAGTCACCATTGTCTATTACGAAAAGCGTGGAGTCAAAACACGTTGGAAACAACACGTGCAAAACGGTAACAATCCAACTCTTATGTGTTTACAATTTCACTGACGATGGGTGATTTTAAAAACTTGCTCGTTTTTTCTGCAAAAACGAGCAAAAAATTCGTTATTCAAAAAATCAAAACTTGATTTTTCATAAAACCGTGAACATAGCTTTCACTGAGTGAATATTCACTATTGAATTGTGGAAGTTCACACCAAGGCAATATTTCATCATAAATAATTATCTACTTTTAATGATTACTCAAAATCAATTTTTGATTTTCAACAAAAATAATATATATATATATATATATACTGACGTAATCTTTTTTTTTAAAAAAAAAAATGACGTGAGAAAAAAAAAACTCACGTGAATCGTGAATATGTCACGGATTTTTTGACAAAAAAAAAACTTTTCCCTCGTACGATCGTCCGTCTTTGAAACGAGGGTTTATTTCGATTTTGTGAAAACTCACACTTTTACGATAAAATTTTGGTTTTCAACAAATCTCATGAACAAAATTTTATCACTGGACACAGGTCTATAACAAAAAAAAATATCTCTCCTAAGTAAGGGATTATGCTCGTTTCTTAAACTAACGAAAGAACATCCGTTCCTAAAACAAGGGTTTTCTATAAAACTCACGCCTATATATGCGTATGTATATATAATTTTAACATGAAAAACTCATGAACAAGTTACAAGCTTCTTAAAAAAAAAAAAAAAAAAAAAACTTAAAACTTACGCCGGCTCGAGGTGGGTGAAACTTCAGTAAGTTCTCCTGCAGCTCGTAGAGGATGATGAATGCTAAACCCATCAAATTGGACATTCCACCACCCAAATCAGCTCCACGCCTGCTGGACGACACTCTATCGTATCACCAGGATCTTTATTCTCGGCAATTGCTCGTACATGGCATCATTGGAGCAAATCGAAAATCTGGTAACATTCTATCTTACGACTAAGTTCAATTACTTATTTCGCCTGTAACTAGAAAAATCACCATCCAGTGTTGAATGAGGAACATGACTGTCCCTCACTAAGAAGGGGACTTAATGTTGATGGTGGATTTTTGGCAAAGGCTAAAATCGTAAAACCATAATCTTACATATTCCTGATCCAACAATCAGATGAGTATTGAGGCTCATGTCTTTCGTTAAAGCATGAAAACTCATGCCACAAGAACCTCTGACTGAGTATATTGCCTCTCAGAGCATACATGAATATGCAGTCTCTCAACTGAGGCAACACAAGATTTCATGAATATTGAGCAATTTCAGTAATCACTTTTATATAGAATCGAACGATTGGACGGCTCCTAGACAGCTTGCCTGCTAGTATAGAGCATAACATCTTCAGGATGTAACAATGTTTTCCCTGACTATATAAAATACATGCGTATAAAATCTTAATGATTGGACGACTCCTAGACAACTTGCCTGCTAGTATAGATCGATAACGTCTTCAGGATGCAACAACGTTTTCCCTGACTATACATAATAAATATGATGCTTCAACTAGCTCACATCGCTCAATTCTTGAATAATTAATGCTCCTAGACAACATGCTAGTATAGAGCCATTAATTAATTATTTCTAGTCGTTAGATTCATTAACTGAATCCCTAGAAAACATTCTACGTTCTTCATAATATTTCATTACTTCAATTCATGGTTCTTCCCAGCAGAATTCCATTGGTTAGTAATAAATATTCAAACGTACGAGAATCTGAGCTGTTATCGAGTAAGCCCCGACCAAAATGGTGCAAGTGTATTCAACAATAATGCACTAACGAGCACCTGAATGCACGAACGAGCATTCCAAAATACGAAGGAACGATGAACCTATGCAAAATAGGAAGAAAAAAATAATAATAAAATATTAGCTAAGGTGCTAGGGGACTGGGCCCACCGGCCGGCCAGTCATGCCGTGGCCAGTCCCACGCCTAATTCTTTATTGTATCATATGTTATTATTTTTCCTTGATCTCATGAAAATCCCTTCATTTGAACAAAACTCATTCGTTTGAGGAAACTCCTCAGTTTCATGGTGTTTCCTTCACACCAAGGAAATAATATAAAATTAGGAAAAAGTGCCATGGGACCGGGCTTATTGGCCGGCCGACCATGCCTTAGCCATAGCCGGTCCCACACTTCATGATTCCTTATTTTATTATTTCCTTCATCTTATGAAAACTCCTTGATTTCATGATATTTCCTTCAAATCATGAAAATAATATAAAATTTGGGAAGATTCACGGGACCGGGCCACTAGCCGACCGACCATGCCCTAGCCATGGCCGGTCCCACATGCTCCTTATTTTATTATTATTATTATTATTATTGTTTCCTTTATCTCATTAAAACTTCTTCACTTTAAGGAAACTCCTTAGTTTCAACAAACTCTTTGATTTCATGATATTTCCTTAAAATCATGAAAATAATATAAAATTAGGAAAAGTGCCATGGGACCGGGCTTATTGGCCGGCCGACCATGCCTTAGCCATAGCCGGTCCCACACTTCATGATTCCTTATTTTATTATTATTTCCTTCATCTCATGAAGTTTCCTGAGTTTGAGCAAAAACCTTGATTTCTTCATATTTTCTCAAAATGTTGCTCAAACGCGTATCAGAAAATATCAAAATTCTCAGGACCGAGACACGAACACTTTGGTGACATGAGAATATTACCTTGACCGACCAAGGTTGGCTCTTTGGCTTGCAAAAGGCCGATCCCACACATTTTCATCATTTGACCTAATTTGTTCACATTAGGTTCAAACTCTTCCAAACAACCTGGAATTTCATCAAATGATCGTCAATCGATTCCATGACCAGGGCCGGTTCCATGACTTCTTGGTCGGTCCCTTACTCCGTTATAATTAGGTTTTATCACCTAAGGCTCAGACGAGCATTATTTTAATAAATGATTAAACCAGCATTTAATCATCCTTTCACCAACTGGTCTTCAAGAGACTTTGGTATTTGCTCACTCGAGCATCTGGGCGCTACATGGTCGACCCATCATCCCATGTTACCGGTCCCTCCTTCACTCCATGGTTGATTTTCAATAAATCATCAATTGATCAGCAATTGATCGAAATTAGGATTTCGAATCCAAGGTTCATAATTCCAGATTCAAGCACTAATAATTTTATGTTGATCCCGTAATCAACACTTTAATTATTATACTCGGTTCAGTTTCCAGTATTTTAATAATTCATCAAACGAGCAACATTTGCTCAGATGAGCAATATTTGCTCAGACTAAGGAATATTGGTTCAACTATCAATATTCAACAATTCATCAAATGAGCAATATTTGCTCATCTTAACTATCAACATTTATTCGAGAATTATATCTCTGTCTCAACAGACACGTTCAATTCATTTCATGAGTCTCAGAACATTTGCAAATCACGTTCGACTCAGCAATACAAGGACTCATCATCTCATAAAGTCAGCAACTGACTAACTAAATACATGTCTGCCTTGCAGACTCCACAATCACGAGACATCAATCGTGTCACATGGGGGGATATCAATTAGGGTTTTTGTCTGGCGATCTACGGCACGTGTGTTCATACACACGATGAGAATGTGAGTAAGTCGTGTAAGCAGTTGGAGGAGTTAGGAAAGTAGTGGGTGGAGAATCAACCAAGTCTCCGCCCGATGAGCAACTGGTTTTAACACGATTCCCACTTCCCCACTCTTTGACTCCAGCAACTGTCACACTTCATGGGATCAAGGTGTTTACAATTCTTGCAGTATAAATAAGTCTCTGAATCATGATTGAAATGACAGACAATCTTTCGTCAAAGAGACAACAAGAGATTAAGAACTCGACGTCTGAGCAATTACTCTCAACAGAGCAAAATTCAATCAATCAGAACTTATCTTATTTCTTCACGCAGAATAAACAACACACCTACAATTTCGATAACCATTGATCTCACACATTTCTCAGCTTCCCTCCTACAGATCGACCCATCCTCTCTTGTGACCGAATTGACTCTGGAACGTCCATTGTCTTGGTTTAGGACGGAGTCCTTCAGATTGATCTCTTGAATTCAAAGCACTCCCTTTTTGCAGTGCATCTGTGTGAGGTTAATTAGATAGTTCGCCCGGTTCAAGGATTTTCGTCCGCATGGTCGTCTCCTCAGTTCCTTAAAAACCAGCAACACGTTTTGCCCCATCTACAAAAACTAATCAATCTAATCTACCACAGGGATAAACCGATTATAGTTGGATCCTCTTTTACCGAAACAAGTATTGTGAACACCAAAGATTATGAACCCAAATCAGAAATCTTCAAAGTCTTCTTTGTCTTCAAATCTTCTTAGATCTTCAATAAACACCTGCACACAATCAACTTGAATCTCTTGTGATCAATTACACACAGAACGGAGTCTGTTAACAATGAATTATCACAAGACATCTTTAGATCTACAAACAATCTAAAGATCCCCGTCGAAACTTCGATCTAGTTTGAGTGAATCTTATATCATAAGAGAAGATTCTCAAGCATAAACAAACTAGGTGCAATAAAAGTTCAACCATCGTTAGTCAATCAAATCAATCGAAAACAAAAGATAAACCGCAATTATCTAGTTTCCAACCAACGGTACTAATAGAGCTTCTCAATCCCAAAGGAGTCTTTAAACTGAGCGGCCGTAAGAGATTTAGCCTAATTAGGTTACTTTCCTCTCCGAATAGGCGGCTTCACCCGAAGAGCAAAGACAACCGAGATAGTTTCTCACAGACGAGGATTAGTTTGCTCGAAATGCAAACTTTCATATTTATAGACCAAGGAAGTTTGGACACCAAGGAATTTCCAAAACCGAAAATATTCTCAAGATATGCAATATATTCTAGATTCAGTTTCCATAATTCGTGGAAATGCTTTGTCCAAATAATGACCGAAAATCTCTTAGAAAATTTCCAACTAGCAAATGCACATTACTAATTTTCATTTTCTAAAAAAAATATTAAAAACCTTAAATAAAAGATTCTCAATTTATTTTATTCGATCCAGGATTTTCTTCCTTTAGCTATTAAGGAATAACTTTGAACAATTAAAGATTAGCGTTACTGCACATGTTCAAAGTATGTCGACATCCTTACTTTGTAAGTCCTCTTTCATACTTACAATCTTGAAACTGATTTGCCACACTTCCAAACAAGTTTAGAATTGGTTTATATGACTTTCAAGAACACTCAATCACCAAACATGGGTTTCACGGTTCTACCAAAACAAGTTTCGGTTCTACCTCCATGTGAGTACTTTGCATAGTCACGCTATTTACCAAAATTCGGTTGACTAGGTACTAGGATCGGTTCCCCACATGTATATGCTATCTAACTTGTACTTGCTGTACATGTCCATATGATCGGTTCCCCTTTTCCTAAAAACGTGTTGCACATGTCCATAGGATTGGTTCCCCTTTCTTCTAAAAACTTGCTGCACCTCATACAAGGATCGATTCCCCTTGTGATAGGTTGCACCTCTTTACTAGGATCGATTCCCATTTACCCGCAGTCGGTCATACCAATAACACTAAATCGATCATACCATCTCGGTGACTACTTAAGATCAGTTTCACTAATAAAAGTCATACCAATACAAAAGCCAGGCCTTTGTGAATAGTTTTACCAATAACATAAACAAGTCATGAGCGGTTATACTAATCACACATATTGGTAGTTCAAAAGATATGTAATGAGTAACAATACCAATAATGCCTAGCGATTTCTCTTTCGATTCACAAAACAAATTCATGAATTTACTTCCTTAAAACAAATGTGAAACATTGTTTCCTATGATGAAATCTTCAACTTATACCCATACATAATCACAATAGCATTCAAACGATTATGTCGATGTCTTATCTACAAAGTTTAATGGTTAAGCAATAAACCTCGTATTGTATTCCTTAATACTATGTCTAACTAGAGTATAATCATTCATGCTTCGCAGTTTTGTTTTCAATATGCACGACTTTAAAGATATGTTAGGTAATGAAACAGTTCAAGTCAAATATCACTAACCTCAAGTGGAAGGATGATGTTGTCGTTGTAGCTCCTTACTTCTTCACTTATTCAAGTCTTCGCAATACTTGTAATGTCCCATATCCTAATACTTTCAAGCTAACCTATACGAAGTTGACTCTAGTACATAATCAAGCGACTCTTAAAATGAGTTTTGGCTCACTAAAATATGACAACCAAACTTGACATACCAACGCTTGGTGGATTCAACCGAGCTATGCTCTAACAACTGCAATTATCAAGTTTCCCACCAACGGTACTCGTAGAGCTTCTTGATCCCACAGAATTCTTTAAACGAGCGGTCGTAAGAGATTTCGCCTAATTAGGGTAATTTCCTCTCCTGGATAGACGGCTTCACCGAAACAACAAAAAGATGAAGTTTGTCCGCTCTTAGGATGGTTTGATAGAAATGAAAACTTAGGTATTTATAGACCAAGGATGTTTGGACACCAAGGAATTTCCAAAACCGAAAATATTCTCAAGATATGCAATGAACGGAAAGATTCAGTTTCATAATTCCAGTAAATGCTTGTCCAATATTTCCGAAATCTCTCAATAGAAAATCTCCAATTAGTAAATGCACATTACTAATTTTTATTCTCTAGAGATATGCATTTAATTGCTGGTCATTATGTAGGATCCAAATATCGCAACAACAACACACTTGCGGAATCTTCATTAACAACGTCGCGAAGCCGTCGCAAAGTGATTTCAGAAATGACATAACAAATGAAGATAACGTAAACATGAAGACAGTGCGAAGATCTTGCGAAAACTAGAGTGTCTGCGAGAATTAACATTTATACTCTTGCGAGGATGTCGCAAGGTAAATCCAAAATTAAGGGAAATATTAGTTGTACATGAGATGTCATCCACTATGTAAATACTATATAAAGAGGAGAGCAGGAGAGAGAAAGGAGGATAATTGGAGGAGGAGAGAGATATTTTGGAGAGAGATATTTTTAGAGAGAGATTTATTTTCTTTATCATCTTCTTCCCTAAAACTAGATCTAGAGCTCTACCAAATATCCATTAATGGAGATTCTCAATGTAATCCAAATGTAATTTCAACAATCATAGTGAAGAACCCTAACCCCGTGGATGTAGATCACATTGATCGAACCACGTAAATCTTTGTGTCTCCATTTATATTTTAGCACTTATTTCTTTATTTTGATTATGAAATAGATTTAGATCTATGAAATATTATGAGGGGTGTAGTGTGGGATTTCCTGCAACTACATATGCGCTAGAAACAGGGGACCCGCTACTTGTTGGATGGAAGAAAATCAAAGAAATTAGATACTATTGGAATTGGATATCACTTGGATCTCAAAGTTAGAAACACTAGCGAGAAAGTTTCAAGGAAAAAACACGTATGCGTAAAATCAAAGGAGTCTATATTGATATTCAAAAGAACATTGAGTAGGGAGAATTATTTAGCAAAGGAAAAAGACTTTACGTGAGGGAATGAATGTCTCAGCAAACACTCAACTCAACAACTAGAAGAAACTTTTCTAATCATTGTTTACGCGAAACAATTCAAAGAAGGAGCTAAGGACGAAACTACTACAAGTTGAATCATTGTTTTCATTATGCAGGGAAGAATAGTTTACTTTGTGAAGTAAAATTTTGTGAAAGAAGGCGTTAGTTGTCTTCTTTGAGAAAGTTTAGAGTAACAGGTGATCGAATTATCATCAGCTATAAGGCCATTTACGTTCATCTAGCATTCGCTAGCCTCAAAAGAATGACCAAAAGAGAAAACTCGATAGCAAATTAAAGACGCACGGAGGGATGGGCAAGAACGTCACCATGTCAACACAAGAATAGTGGAGGAAAACAATTTCAAAAGAAGGGAGAAATCATCCAGTTTTACACGAGAACTCTCAACAAATCCAGGGCGATGTATTCGCAGCAGAAAAGAGGTTGGCAAGTCAAAGCAAGCGAACTCCAAAAAAAGTAGTCGCAAGGAAAAATAAAACACAAAGACGCAAGGCAAAAGCTACTTATTTTCGGCTTAATCTAGTATCTTGTTTTCCTTATATTTATTAGCTCCGCAGGTTAAACAAGGAGACAAAGGCAAAGGAATAATAACGTAAGGATAATAAAAGGACATCCGCAAATGCGAAAGGAACGAACAAAGAATTAAATAAGAACCGCAGGTATACAAAAGAAGGGACGCAAAGAATCATAACACACGAGAATTATCTCCAAGAAAATGATTAAGACCAGCAAAGGCAAGCTACCATTGTTACTCGTCAAGATAACCCCAATGCTAGCGAAGAAACACAATTCAAGGCAAATTCATTCGAGCTTGAATTATCACCAGTTCACAAACAATAGACGCAAGCAAGAGAATAGTTCGCGAGCAATAGACGCAAGCAAGAGTAGTTCACAAACAATAGACGCAAGCAAGAGTAGTTCGCGAGCAATAGACGTAAGCAAGAGAGTAGTTCGCAAACAATAAACGCAAACAAGAGAATAGGACAGTGTGATCATCTCGCACAGGAGAATTCAGATTCAAATAGCAGGAGAGATTATCATCAATTAGCAAGAAGAAGAAGAACATAAATATTTTAGTTCAGAAAATTTAACTCATGAGTTGCGAACTCATCATTACAGCCATTAATGGAAGCAATATTGCAGCTCCGTTCATCTGAGTTCGAGACCTTCATCTCAGCATTCATCATCTCCTTTGTTCAATGCCACTGCCAAGCTCGAGTTTCATCACCATCTCGACATTCCCTAAATCCAGTTCCATAATGGCAGCAACGTCGTTGTTTACGAGCTCAACTACCAAACCCATCTTCCATTGCAGACTCAACCATCAGACCACCGTAGGAATTCCCGACTCTTCTCTCGCAATCAAACCATCAACAATAGAGGTTCCAGCAAAGAACAACTTTGTGGTCACCAGAGAAGATGAAGATAAACAACGAAGGGATGCATGAAAAAGATTTCATCATAAGGGATAAAAGCAGAGAATCATGGAGCTTCGGTTCAACAAGGAATAAGCCATGCGAAGACATAAAGCTCTCCTGCGAAGTTCACTTCATCAATAAAGTTCCAGCAAGGTTGCCGCAGCAGCAAAGTAATTTAGCAAAACCTAGACAACTTGGTATCTACACAACGACATCACCAGCAAAGCAATAATGGAGACACAATGATCTTGCGACGGCTTCGCCCAGGAGGAGAGATCAGAAAAGCAAATGTAATAGCAGGAAGTACAAGGATCATCAAGGACAGGTAAAGAAATTAGCGAGGAAATAAATTTTGCAGGTGTAAGAGATATGAGGAGAAAGCGGCACAGATGAGAGAAATAAACAAATACAGACGGGTGAAAGAAAGGAAGAAAGAGGCATAGCAGAAAGAAACGACGAACGAATTACTCTGTCACTACCTTGAAGCAAAGCTAACCCAGCAATTAAAGGAGAGGGATCAGTTCGAGAGCTATCAGTACAAGGAAGAGTTCAAAGCTGCCCAGAGAAAGAGCCGAGGAATGACAATAGCAAAAAAATCAACCAATAAAGCCCACATAATGAGGTACAAGTTCCTACGTGCAGAGGAGTACGCTTTAGAGGAAGCTAGCATTACCAACAAAGAAACAAAGAGATATTCGAACACAAAGTACACAACAATCCAAAATGTGATAATAGAAAGACGGTGATATCCAACAATAACTTGACTAACTTGACTAATGAGCTCCAAAATTAAAGAAGAATGAGCGAAGAGCCCAAAGAACCAAAAGGTCACGAACCCGGATCAACATACAAAGACCGAACATATAATGAATAAGAGACAATCAATCATCATTGAAGAATGAAGCAAAGAAGATAAAAATACATGGAGTTCAATATCAAAAGACATATGACCAAAGAACAAAGGCGTGATGAGAAGAGTTATTCATGCCAAGGATTACGTGCGAAAGATGTCAAAAATGTGCAAGAATCAAAGACATATAGCAAAACAAAAGAAGAAATTGACGACCGAAGAGAAGAAATTCGCAAAGATACGCAAAGATAAAGCTCCTCTCTCGCGAAGACAACTTCCGTTTTCATCGGCAAGCAGCGAAGAAGAAGTAAAATGAGCTTTCCTTTAGATTTGAGACACTCACATTGGTTAAGACTCAACAGGCGAAGATGACATCCCATTTTGAATAAGATTAGAGACGTCAGAAGATGAGAAAATATAGTTATCAACAAAACTTATCTTATCAAAGAAGAAGAAATATAGTTGAAATATAGTTACTAATATTGTTCTTGGAGAAATGACTTCAGCAGACGACAAAGAATACAACTTCAAATAAAGAAAGTCACTAAGAGCAAAAGAATACAGACGGCGAGAATTTATTATGTAAGCTTCGCAGGAGTAACCAAGGGCAAAAGAAAGACGACTTCAAAGACTTCAAAAATGCGTAAAGCAAGCGAACTTCAAATACTTCAAAAACGCACAGGGGAAATAAAATCACCATTCAAAGAAGAACAAAACAAAGAATCGCAAGGCCTTCCAATCTCATCCGACAGTAGTAACAGGCAAATATAAAACTCAACCAAGCGTCGCAAGCAGCATGAAAGAATCAATATGAATCAGGAAGTGAAAGAATTACATCAACAGACTCAACAAAGTAGGATCGATGTCAACCAGAAGCGTAAAGAATTATCCAACGTGACGAGACCGTAAGGGACAATCACAAGAAAGCAAGCCCAGCGAAGTATACTCATATATTTAAGTCTCAAACACCACCGACAAGGAAATATGAAAGCCTCCTATACAACTATAAACAACGATCTATACCAAAGTGGAAAATGATGTTTGAAGAGAACATATTTAACACTGCGAGAAGAGAGCTAACAAGGATGCTTAGAGTAACAAAACAAAGACGAACGGGGAAACAACAAAAAAAATGAATGATTGAACGAATTGATAAAAATGAATGAGTGAGTGAATGGGACGAACCTTTATGGCGTACACCCTAGTTCGCGAATGATATTTCGCAAGAGGCAAATGTAAGACCTAAAGTGCGTCATATAAGGGGGTATCTCTTGACATGGCTCGGGAAAAGGTTACACCGCTCCCGGAACCTGAGTCATGGAGATTTGGGGCCCATGAAAGCCTATCCTGGAGAGATACCTTGGATTTCCAACTATATATATAAGGTTATACCCTGGTTGGACACCCGAGGGTCTCTTCCAAGGAGTCAGCGTATGACCAAGGCGCCGAGGTACACGGTTGAGTCAAGAGTGCGGGAGCATGGAACTTCCTTACCACTCTTGACAAGTCTTGGCACATGCTGCACTCGGCCCGAAGAAAACTCCACTTAGGGTGCAGTCTCGTAACCATAAGCCCTATAGGTATAAGGGATAAGAGGTCACGAAAACAACCGCTGTTCTTTGTTAAGACCGGATGGGAGGAGCTAGTCTTGTATGGCCGATGTACGCCTCCTTGAAGGGGCAACCAGGGAGATGATAAGGGCGGCACCCTCCATTAGGGAGCTGATAAGTGTCAAAAGACGCAAATGTCATGAGGCTTTGTTTTCGCAAGAAAATTTAGGCTTGTCATATTTGTGCAATGATCCTGAAGAGGCAATAATACAAAAGACAAAGATAAGGCGAGATCAATGGGTCTTTACATGAAAGTATAAAGACGTCCTGCGATTTCGTCGCAAGACGGCAATGTCATGGGGCTTTATGTTCGCAAGAATATTTAGGCCTGTCATATTGTCGCAATAATGAGGGGTGGCAAAATAAGACCTTTAACTAGGAAGGCGAAATAAGACCACACAAGAAAACTGATAAGGCAAGACCAATGGGTCATTACATGAAAATGTAAAGACGTCCTGCGATCTTGTCGTAATGACAAAATTCAACATAAACATTTTGAATGTAAGTAACAGAGATCTGTCATCGCAAAAAAGATTACATGATAAGCTTGCGAGCTTGATAAAATGATTAAATGATAAACTTGCGAACATGTACATAATAATGAGACTGAGGCAATGCAAATGCCGCACACTTGATATTATGATCATATTATTATGCGATACTAATAGTGCAGGAATAAGAAGAGATGAAGCACAAGTAAGAACTTGCGAGGAACAATAAATACGCAAAGAGTAATGCATATACTAGAGACAAAATCAGAGAAATGAAGAATGGAAGCGATTTAGAGCTACATCAATTTTAGAGCGGCAAAATGAGATTCAGAATTATTCAGAATTTCGCATGTGATTATTTCGCAAGATGTGATTATTTCGCTCAATTATTTCTCGCACTTATAAACAACTTGAAGAGATTATACTATCGCATGAGACAGAGGCAACATGAGAATGAAGGTACACCTCGCTCATTCAACATTTTCTCAAGGATTCTACCCTCATAGATAAAGAACAGAGGCAATTATGGATAACCAAGAAAACATTTTATGTTCTTTATCTTCTCGGCAAGAATCACTTTCAAAGAAGATATTCACCAATGAACAACAAGAATCCTCACCAAAAATGGAATAATAACTTCCATGAACAGAGGCAATACTTCTTATACTTCAAGGATTAATACTTCTTATTGACTTCGCAAAATTTCGAATTTCGCAAAAGAATAGAGCATTGCATGAGGCGAGAGAGCATGGAGTAATAATTTCGTAATACTTCTTATTCGCAATCAAGGACAAGATGCTTCTTATACTTCTTCAAGGATACTTCATACTTCTTATACGTCAAGGGTTGATACTTCTTATTTATCTCGCAAAGCTTCGAACTTCGCAAAAGAATAGAGGCAAGTACGTACTTTTCAAGTCCAAAACATTCTTTCGCTCGTTCCTTCATCAACAAAGAACAAAGACTACTACAACAACAGATTTTTTCTTAAATATCGCTCTTCAAGCAATATTCAAGAAAAAAGAGGCAAGATGTAGGATCCAAATATCGCAACAACAACACACTTGCGGTATCTTCATTAACAACGTCGCGAAGCCGTCGCAAAGTGATTTCAGAAATGACATAACAAATGAAGATAACGTAAACATGAAGACAGTGCGAAGATCTTGCGAAAACTAGAGTGTCTGCGAGAATTAACATTTATACTCTTGCGAGGATGTCGCAAGGTAAATCCAAAATTAAGGGAAATATTAGTTGTACATGAGCTGTCATCCACTATGTAAATACTATATAAAGAGGAGAGCAGGAGAGAGAAAGGAGGATAATTGGAGGAGGAGAGAGATATTTTGGAGAGAGATATTTTTAGAGAGAGATTTATTTTCTTTATCATCTTCTTCCCTAAAACTAGATCTAGAGCTCTACCAAATATCCATTAATGGAGATTCTCAATGTAATCCAAATATAATTTCAACAATCATAGTGAAGAACCCTAACCCCATGGATGTAGATCACATTGATCGAACCACGTAAATCTTTGTGTCTCCATTTATATTTTAGCACTTATTTCTTTATTTTGATTATGAAATAGATTTAGATCTATGAAATATTATGAGGGGTGTAGTGGGGATTTCCTATGACTACACATTAAAAGCATATATAACCAAAAACCTTAATTAAAATATTCTCAATTAATTTCGTCAGGATCTCCTTGAGTACTAATGAATATCTTTGAACAATAAATGATAAGAATTATTGTCCGTGTTCAAAGCATGTTGACATCTTTTCTCTGTAAATCATCTTTCATATTTACATTCTTGGAATCGGTTTTACCACACTTCCAAACAAGTTTAGAATTGGTTCACCGTTATTCCAAGACTACTATGTGATTGATCAAATATCAAATCACATACATGGGTTCAATCGTATCTACCAATCACTAGGATCGGTTATACCTTAATATGGAAACACTTGTGATCAGTCACACAAGTTACTAGGACCGGTTACATCAGATACCAGGATTGGTTACATCAATTAACAGGACCGGTTACTATATACTCATGGTATTGCTGTGATCAGTCACACCAGTTATAATAAGGAAGAATAGGAGCAGAAGGATCACAATAAGGACTAGTTTTCAAAATTTGCATTATATTGTCCAAAGACGAAGAACTAGTACTATAATATTCCTTATTTTCTTGCTCGTATGACCGGTGCGCGTGTGGATAGTAATTGGGCTTACCATGGTATGATCCATAACCTTGAAAAGGTTGATGTTCCCAACCACTACTCCCACTATGGCCGTGAAAAGAATAATGTCCATTTTGATCAGTCGGATAATCATTGTATTGGCTATTATAATACCAGTTCGACATTTTATGTGCACGTGGAATAGTAAATGCTGGGATTGACAATTTCGGGTAGGATTGGGTTAACTTTAGCAGAATATACCTACAGTCAGAGAGTGGTCAAAGGTACGAGGCTAAGGCTTGTGGTGTTTCGGATGATAACTCCTACAGGGTTCACCGTATTAAACCACGTGTTTTCCTAATAATCGGTGCCAAACGATGCAATAATGTTGTGCACGTGTATGTTTGTGTTCATGCTTTCAGAGCTTCTAACAAAACAAAACAAAAAACACTGACAGAGGATTCGTGGGTGGAAAGAGTCTTACCTCCCGTACCAGACGGGCGATGAACCGTTGAAGTCGACTCAGGCCACCGACTCATATGTCAGTGTACGAACCCGAGGGGCCGAGACAGTATCGTAACTGTCATCCTTCCCTGCAACAATTTAATTTTAACCCTTCTTAGGGTTTAAAAATAATAATGTCCAAAGTCCCAACAAATAAAGTCCAAAAAGTGTCCGAAAATAAAAAGAAAAATTACAAAAAATACAACAAACCCTAATACAATTCTCTAAAAATAAAATATAAATAAAATCTTCTTCACTCCTTTTGGACTCCTCTTTTCTTTCCTTCTTTGGCTTTGCTTTCCGTTTATAGCACTTTTCCCTTTCCTTGCTTAGCACCAAATATGAAAAGAATCAAAAAAATACCAAAGGCGTAAAAAAGAACAAAAAATATAAAAATAAACCTAATAAACAAAATAAACCTAAAAAACGAAAATAAACCTAAAAAAAATAATCTAAATACAAGTCTGCGTCGACGGCGCCAAAAATTGATGTAGTTTTTTAAGTGGTAAATAATATGGTTCGTTTAAGACTTGTAGAGATTCGATTTCAGACTTAATACTAGAAAATATATACAAAAAGTTGTAGTAATAGCGAGAGATATTGGGACTCAGGTTTCCACCATTAGTCAATTTCAATTAATTCATACAATGATTTATAACACTTCTAGCTCTTTTATGGACTCTATTTCTTTGCCAAAGGTAGATTTTATAAAAGATTAATTGTAAATCATAAGCATGACGCATCAAAAGCTCTAAGTCTAAGCATACGTCATCAGACAAAATCACAACTAATTAATAAAAATCATAAATCAGTTAAATCAATCCAAAAAGTCATGAAGAATCATTATAGTTACCAATCTATTGTGAAACATGGCTTCCTCTGTCGTCCCAGTGTTGGGGTTTAGCTCGTCATACTCAAAACACACTCAAAAGATAAAAGCATGGCTCAAAAGGTGTTTTTATTGAAGAGATAACATAGCACATGGATTTGTAATGCTGCAGTGATATTACAGACGTCACTGTTACAAAGAATTGTTGAAAAAGAAGAACTTTAGTCGCTGAAAGTCTTCTGCAACCAATATTGATGTTTTTGCTACACATTCCGCGACAGACTTAGAAGGGTATTTGTTCTTCGTCTTCTTTTTCACAGCTACAGCAGCAGAATCCTGCAAATTCTTCTTTTACGTTCTCTGACTGCTCTTAATCCTCTGTATCGACCCCCCAACTCTCGATACCTCCTCCCAGGACTCGTACAACACTTTTTTATATGTAACAGATCAAAAATTTTGCGAGTTAATCCTGTCCCTAAGTCACGTATCTTCCCAAATATTTCTTTCCTCTTTATACTGCCAAGCCACGATTAACTGCTGCCAATCTTCTTACGCGTCTCTAGCATAGTCCATACTCCTTCCAAAGATAGAGAACAATATAATTAGAGAAGATATTTCCCTTTTTCATCACGTAATTCCCAGATATAACAGAAAACCAATCCCGAGAGTATCTCCTATGTTTTGTCGAGAACTCCTACTTTTTCTCAATAATGGCACACGTAGAAATCCTATTTGTGTTTTAATAACTCATACCAAGTCAAAATGACGAGAAAATCCAACTAAATCCCGACCAAATCTGCCTAGAAAATCATCGATATAAACCCAAGAAAAATACCTTTCCCTGTTTAACTAAAACTCAATATCCAGCCAAAGTTCTTTGATTCCATCACCTATACCAACATTGGACTGCCAAAACAGGCTTAACCTATGAGAATCAGAGTTTGAATCTCCTTGAAACTGGTCCAAATTATCAACCCTAAATCTGCAATTTGAAACACAATTTTCCCGCCTTTTTTCTGAATTTGAAAATTAGGGGATGAAGTGCCACTATCCAATATTCGAGTGCCTTTATCACAGTGGGTGCCCTTGGGGTGCCCTTAACAACTTTTTGAGCTGATTGTTCCAAAAAAAATTTATTGCCCAAAAATACCTACAAATACACAAAATAACAAAATAAGTACAAAAAATAGGTACTAACAATATGGAAAATCGAGATCAAAATAAACACATAAATGCGTCTATCAGGTACTCAAGATGATCCTTTGCCCAAAAAAAAAATGAGATTCTTTTAATTAAGATTTTTGGCTTTATATGCTTTAATTACCAGCAATTAATGCATAACTCTAGAGAATAAAAATTAGTAATGTGCATTTACTAATTGGAGATTTTCTATTGAGAGATTTCAGAAAATATTGGGCCAACATTTATTGGAATTATGAAAACCGAATTTGGGCATTCATTGCATATCTTGAGAATACTTTCGGTTTTGGAAATTCCTTGGTGTCCAAACATCCTTGGTTTATAAATACCTAAGTTTTCATTTCTAGCAAACTATCCTAAGAGCCAGACAAACTTCATTTCTTGTTATTTCTGGTAGAGTCGTCTATTCGGAGAGGAAAGTATCCTAATGAGTTGAAATCTCTTATGACCGATCGTTTAAAGACTTATGTGGGATCAAGAAGCTCTACGAGTACCATTGTCGGAAAATAGATAATTGCAGTGTTATTAGTTTTCGATTGATTTGATTGACTAACGGTTGTTGAAACTTTGATTGCACCTAGTTTGTTTATTCTTGAGAATCTTCTCTTCTGATATAAGATTCACTCAGACAAGATCAAAGTATCGACGGGATCTTTAGAACGGTTGTTAGATCTAAAGATATCTTCTGATAATCCATTGTTAATAGACTCCATTTTGTGCGTGATTGATCACAAGAGATTCAAGTGGTTAATTTAAATGTCACAAAATATATATTCACAAAATGTTGAAAGATATTAGCTTGAATTTAATCAGGTTTTCATCTAACGGTGAATATTGAATGCTTTGTTACCAAGGTAGCATTGATTCCAAACCCTGATTTGGAGACTATATAAAGGAGAACTCTAGCAACTGGGAAACCTAATCCTCACACCTCCTGTGTGATACTAGTTACGACTAGAGTCGATTCTCCTTTAACCTTAGGTTTTTCTAAAACCCAGTAGGTTAACGACTTAAAGACTTCATTGGGATTGTGAAGCCAGACCCAACTATTTCTCTGTAGTTGCGGGTTCCGATCTTGCTATTTTCTATTGTGATTGAGTACTATCTTCTTTAAGATTTGCTCGAGGTTTATTCTCCGATAGGCAAGATTGAAAAGTAGTCACAAATATCTTCGTCTCATCGTTTGTGATTCCACAATATCTTGTTTCTTTAATCGATTAAGATTATTGTGAGGTGATTGATAATACTAGGTTGTTCTTCGGGAATATAAGTCCGGTTTATCAATTGGTTCCTGTTCACCTTGATTTATCAAAAGACGGAACAAAACTTATAGGCATATCCGTAGGAGACAGATTTATCTATTCAATATACTTTTCTGTGTGATACCGATTTGTTTATCAAGTCTTCGACTTTGGGTCGTAGCAACTCTTAGTTGTGGGTGAGATCAGCTAAGGGAATCAAGTGTGCATAATCCGGCGTGGTTCAAGAGGCGTAAGGAACGCAAATGTACCTTGATCATTGTGAGATTGGTTAGGGATCAACTACATTCTATTATGAAGTTAACTTGGAGTAGGCTAGTGTCTGTAGCGGGTTAATACAGTGTGGTGTTCAAATCTGGACTAGGTCCCGGGGTTTTCTGCATTTGCGGTTTCCTCGTTAACAAAATTTCCGTTGTCTGTGTTATTTCTTTTCCGCATTATATTTGTTTATATAATTGAAATATCACAGGTTGTGCGTAGTTCAATCAAGTAGATAATCCAACCTTTGGTTGTTGAAATAAATTGATTGACACTTGAACATTGGTCTTTGGTACCGTTCAAGTTATTTCACATAATAATCAGGCTCGCGGATTTTTATCTGTTTGATTTGCTGATTATATTGTGAAACATAGATACAACTCTTGGATATATTTCTTGATTGAGCTCGCTTTATTAGTTGGTGCTCTCAGAATTATATTGGAGTTTGTCCGTACAGATTGCTAAGAGAAATATTGGGTGTGCTTGTTAGACCCCCGCTTTTTCAACGAGTACGCAAACTTGGTTCCCGGACTTTAATAGTTAAAACCGTCTGTAAACGGGTACGCAAACTTATTTTCCGGTTCCTGAATTCTGTCAAAACAGTTCGCACACAAAGTACACCAACGGTAATGTATCCAGACATGGGTTTTGTTCTAAACTCCCATTTCAATCATCGAAACATTTTTAGAAGATGACAATAGCTGTCTCACACAAACTATTAGCTTATAAGCAATTTTCAAGTGATCGAATGATCAATACGAAACATTCCGAGTCTACATCAAATGACTGTCTCACACAAATCATGTAAGATGTTACAAGGCAATTTTCACAAGATCACCTTTTGACTTTCGTCAAGAATAATGATGAACGTGGTTAAAGCAAAAAGCTTTCCAACACATATTTTGAGAAAGATATAAGCGATTTAAACTCAGCTCGACATATCAAATGTGTATAATAACGAAGTCTACATAGCTATACGACTTTGTCTCAATAGAAGATAGAATAGAAATAGACTTCTGAGTGATATATGAGTTTAAGACTCCACATACCATTTGTTGATGAAGTTCCACAAGCTCCCCTTAGTAGTTATTCGTCTTCAATCGATGAACGACGTGAAGTCTAAAGCTTAACTACACATTCTATCCTAATCCGAGACATAACTATAAGTAGACTAGAAATCAAGACTTATAGTTTTGACAACTAAACTTGACAAACAAGCTTCAGATAGCAACACTTGAAGTTCGAGTTCGAGCAAAGGTTGCTCTAACAATTAGTAATATTGACTTGAACTGTTTCATTCCTAACGTATATTTCAAGTCGTGTTATATTGAAAACATAACTGAGAAGTTGTATATATTGTATATAATACTCTGGTGATGAGACATGATCATAATAGTATGATCATAGTATTAAGGAATTATACTCGGAAGTATAACGCATATTAAAAATGCGGGGGTCTAAAAACCACACCCAACAATTCGTTTGGCAATATGAGAGGACTTACTCCAATACACTTTCTAGAGAATCAACTAGACAGTCAGACTCAATCTAAAGTAAAGTATATCAAAGAGTTTTAATATCTCTATTTCACAATGTAATCAGCAAATCAAACAGATAGAAATCCACGAGCCTGATTATTATGTGAAACAACTTGAATAGTACCAAAGACCAATGTTCAAGTGTCAATCAATGTAAATCAACAACCAAAGGTTGGATATTCTAATTGATTGATCTTAACGCACAACCTGTGATATTTCAATTATATAACAAAATATAATGCGGAAAAGAAATAACACAGACACCAGAATTTTGTTAACGAGGAAACCGCAAATGCAGAAAAACCCCGGGACCTAGTCCAGATTGAACACCACACTGTATTAAGAAGCTACAGACACTAGCCTACTACCAATTAACTTCAGACTGGACTATAGTTGAACCCTAATGAATCTCACACTGATTCATGGTACAATTACGCTCCTTACGTCTTTGATCCCAGCAGGATACTACGCACTTGATTCCCTTAGCTGATCTCACTCACAACTAAGAGTTGCTACGACCAAAAGTCGAAGACTTGATAGACAAATCTGTCTCACACAGAAAAGTCTGGATTGAATAAATCTGTCTCCCATAGAAATACCCAAGAGTTTTTGTTCCGTCTTTTGATAAATCAAGGTGAACAGGAAACAATCGATAACCCCGAATTATATTCCCGAAGAACATCCTAGAATTATCAATCACCTCACAATAATCTTAATCGACTAGCGAAAGAAGATATTGTGGAATCACAAACGATGAGACGAAGTTGTTTGTGATTACTTTTCTATCTTGCCTATCGGAGATATAAAATCTCGAGTCAATTATTCCAATTGTACTAAACACGATAGAAACAACAAGATCAGATCACGCAAAAACAAGATAATAGGTTGGTCTGGCTTCACAATCCCAATGAAATCTTCAAGTCATTAACCTACAGGGTCTCGAGAAGAAACCTAAGGTTAAAGGAGAATTGACTCTAGTTATGCAACTAGTAACACACAGGAGGTGTGGGGATTAGGTTTCCGGTTGCTAGAGTTCTCCTTTATATAGTTTTCAAATCAGGGTTTGCAATCCAAGTTACCTTGGTAACAAAGCATTCAATATTCACCGTTAGATGAAAAACCTGATTCAACCAAGCTAATATATTTCAACCGTTAGATCGAACTTAGCTTGTTACACACATATGAAATATACCCTCATTTAGGTTTATGTAACCGTACCTAAACGTGTACACCATGTTGGTTCACAAATAGTTAACCGAGGTTAGCCATATGATTACTCTCATATCAACCTTATTCATCTTAACCATAACTAGTTCAAATGACTCAAATGAAACTAGTTAAAGAGTTGTTCAATTGCTATATTCTCATGAAATTATACAAGAACACAATTGAAGCAAAATCGGTTTGATTCACTCGAATCATTACATGAACATTATAGCCACGGTTTCCAAAGATTGCATTCCTTATTGATAAATTTTTAGGTTCATGTACAACCAATTTTAGAAAAGTAACACACTTAAGTATGCGTACAGGTATGCGTACTTAAGTAACCGGATTTGAGTTTGTTTTATTTTTCAAACTCAGCAGAAATTCACGGACGTGAACTTTCCGCCAGTACGCGTACGGGTACACATACTTTAGGTAACCGGATGAGTTTGGTTTTGGTTTTCAAACTCAGCAGAAATTCACGTACGTGAACTTCCGCTAGTACGCATACTTACCAGTTTCCTGCAACCTTTTTGTATACACACAAGTATGCATACTTTAGGTTCCCGGTTTTGGACTTATACACTAATGTGCGAACATAATATGCTTATATCCAAAGATGGTTACAAGATTATAAACTCTTCATTTCAATCATTGAAACATTCTTCTATAATGATAATAGTCGTTTTCACACACTATTAGCATCAAAGCAATTTTCAAGATATTGAAATAATCATTATCGAAACATTCCAAGCCTACATCAAATGATTGTATCACACAAACCATGTAAGATGTTACTCGTCAATTTTCTCATGATATAAGATGAACTTGGTCGAAGCGAAAGCTTACCAACACATATTTCGAGAAATATGTAAGCGAGATATACTCAGCTCGAAATCTCAAATGTGTATAGAGAAAACTATATCGTAACACGACTTATGTCTCAATATAGGAGATATTAGAAATAGACTTTCCAAGTGATATATGAGTTTAAGTCTCCACATACATTTTGTCGAAGAATTTCCACAAGCTTCCCTTAGTAGTTCTTCGTCTTCAAATGATGAACTTCGTGAAAACTAAGCTCAACTACACAATCTATGTCCTAGTCCGAGACATCTATAAATAGGCTATAAATCTAGACTTATAGTTTTGATCACTAACATTGACAAACATGCTTGAGATAGCAACACATGCGAGTTCGACCGAGCAGTGCTCTAACAATCTCCCCCTTTGTCAATTTTAGTGACAAAACTATCAATACATATGGATTACAAAATAGATAAAAATTGTAGCTTCTCATCGAAATGCTTGATCTCCTTGGCATCTTCAACATGACTCAAAATCTTCGTCACTTCCAAGTACTCCATGATCCTAAAGGTTGTAAGTTCAACATCATAGTTGTTGAAGATCCGTAGCGATAACAATGAGAAAACAAAATGCTCTCAATCATTGTTATATAGTGTCATAGTATTATTACACATCATCAAAGTTCAATTGTATCACAACTTTGACAACAATATTATGGTGATATGTATCACTCCCCCTTAGTCAATACTTCATCTCAACATGAAAACCACTCCCCCTTACATAATGATCCGTAAACCATATGTATTTGTAGTATCACACTACACATTAATTCTCCCCCTTTTTGTCAATATAAATTGGCAAAGGTACGAAAACTAGTGGGATCCTCATGAAATTTTCACAGAGATACTTCATGACCAAAAGAGAATACCATATCAACTTATTTAGATGCCATCATAAAGCCGAAGCTAAATGCATTCATCAAGGAGTTTATAAAGATACAAGATAACCCCTTTAATATTCCACAGCCGCACTCCCCACAAATATTTGGCAATTAAGCACAAGTTCAAAAAGAACTCTCCCCCATAAAATGTCTTTCCCGAAAGAACAACAAAGGCGACCTTGCTTTTAACTAGAAAAAAAGGATTTCTTTGGATGTAACCAAATCACATGAAAAACATGAATTTGTATCCAAAAATTCAATTGAAATAACCACAAGAGAACCCATGGTTAATTCAATTGGAATACACAACTAAATTAACCACAAAAAGTGATCAATTCAATTGGCCATGCTCGACATAAGAGAACTTACGGAGCAACAACTAAAATAACCAAAAGAGAATGATCAATTTAGTTGGTCATGCTCAAACATAAGGAACCTTACGGAGCAACACAGTATATGCACAAAAATGTGGATCGGAGATCGACCAATACTGCGGAATAAACAAGGATTCATTCTATTTTCCATCACTATTTGCAAAATGACATATAATAGACTTTGAAAAAGCGGGGGTATAACAACCACACCCAATATTTCGCTTATCAATCTGTATGGACAAACTCCAATATACTTTCAAGAGAATCAACTAGACTCAATCTTAATAAAGTATATCAAAGAGTTTTATCTCTCTTTCTTGATTCAATTCTTTCTCAAGCAAATAGAAATCTGCGAGTGTAATTGAATACAAGAGAAATCACTTGAACGGTACCAAAGACCAATGTTCAAGGATCAATCAATTTCAATCAACAACCAAAGGTCAGATTTCCAATTGATTGATTCAAACGCACAACCTCGTGATATTTCAATTATATAACAAAATATAATGCGAAATAGAAATAACACAGACACGAGAATTTTGTTAACGAGGAAACCGCAAATGCGGAAAAACCCCGGACCTAGTCCAGTTGAACACCACACCGTATTAAGCCGCTATAGACACTAGCATACTACAAACTAACTTCGGTCCGGATCAGAGTTGAACCCCAATCAATCTCACACCGATTCAAGGTACAGGTTGCGCTCCTTACGTCTCTCGATCCCAGCAGGATACTACACACTTGATTCCCTTAGCTGATCTCACCCACAACTAAGAGTTTCTACGACCCAAAGTTGAAGACTTTAATAAAAAAATCTATATCACACAGAAAAGTCTACTGAATAGATAAAGCTGTCTCCCACAGAAATACCTACAAGTTTTGTTCCGTCTTTTGATAAATCAAGGTGAACAGAACCAATTGATAACCCTAGGACTTATATTCCCGAAGAACAACCTAGTATTATCAATCACCTCACAATAATCTTAATCGACGCGGCGAAAGAAGATATTATGGAATCACAAACGAAGAGACGAAGATGTTTGTGACTACTTTTCTATCTTGCCTATCGAAGATATAAATCTCAAGCCAATCGTTAAGATTGTACTCAAAACGATAGAATCAGCAAGATCAAATCACACAACTACGAAAGTAATATCGGTCCGGCTTCACAATCCCAATGAAGTCTTTAAGTCGTTAACCTGGTTTCCAAGAAGAAACCTATAAGGTTAAAGGAGAATCGGCTCTAGCTAATACAAATAGTATCACACAGAAGGTGTGGGGATTAGGTTCCCAGTTGCTAGAGTTCTCCCTTATATAGTCTTTCAAATCAGGGTTTGCAATCAATGTTAGCTTGGTAATAAAGCATTCAATATTCACTGTTAGATGAAAACCTGATTAGATTCAAGCTAATATCTTTCAACCGTTGGATCGAAAACTTAGCTTGTTACACACAAATGAAATGTACTTTTTTTGGGTTTATGTAACCGTACCCAAACATGAACATTTGTTGGTTCAACAATAGTTAACCAAATGGTTAGCCATATGAGCACTTTCATATCAACCATGTTCTTCTTCACCATAACTAGTTCAAATGACTCAAATGAACTAGTTAGAGAGTTTTTCAATTGCAAGGAAATCTTATGTAACTATACAAGACACAATCGAAGCAAAACGATTTGATTCACTCGAATCGGTTCATGAACTATATAGCCACGGTTTGCATTTTTGCATTTCTTAGTTAATATAAATAAGTTCACAAATAATCGCTTTAGATATAACTTAAGTTCAACTTAAGTTCGCAAACTTAGATCAACAAGTTCGCGGACTTAAGTTCCACACAAATATCCGTCATTGGTTATATGAGTTCTCAAACTCCAAGGTAAAGATATTTTCAACACATATTCGAGAAATAGATAAAGTAGTTAAACGAGAACTTCCCGATTTTTTGCTACAAGAACATTTATCATGACACAGAAAATAAGTGAGTTCAAAAAGATCGACTCTTGTTCCGGTTCTCTTGATCAACAAATTTTAGTTCGCAAAACCCTTGCGGTTCAAGGAAAAGGACTTATACATGTATGTGTTGCCACACAATGCTTATATCCATCATTGGTTATATGATCATTTCTTAGTTAATATAAATAAGTTCACAAATAATCGTATTTAGATATAACCAACTTAAGTTCGCAAACTTAGTTCGCTTTTTGGACTTAAGTTCCTTCATATTGAAGGAGTTCTCAAACTCCAAAGATATTTCTCGGGTTCAAAAATTTCTCTCAAGTCTTGTACGTGATCTTAACTCGAGAACTTCCGCCAGATGATAATTCCCCTGGAGATTCGAACTTGGAATGTCGCGGATCGAGTTCACGACTCTTGTTCCTGTTCTCTTGATCAACAAAGTTCGCAAACTTTTCTTTCTTAGGTTCAAGGAAAAAGGACTTATACATGTATGTGTTGCCACACAATGCTTATATCCATCATTGGTTATATGATCTAAACTCTCATTTCAATCATTGAAACATTCTTAGAGGAAATTTCGTCAAAGTAAGCAATTTTCAAAGTGATTGAAATGTGTCATGACTTTCGTCACTAGGTAAAGATGAACTTGGCAAAAGCAAAAGCTTACCAACACATATTTCGAGAAATAGATAAAGCTAGTTAAACCCAGGCTACGAAATAGCAAATGTGTATAATCAAAGTCTATATAGAAAAACGACTTTTGTCTCAAAATAGGAGATAGAGTAGATAGACTTTTGAGTGATAGATAAGTTCAAGTCTCCACATACCTTTTAGTCGATGAAGCTCCACCAGTTCCTTGAGTAGTCCTTCGTCTTGTATGATGATTGCCATGGAGTTCTTGAGCTCAACTACACTTTGTATCCTAGTCTGAGACTTAGCTATAGTAGACTAGAAATCAAGACTTACAGTTTTGATCACTAACATTGACAAACATGCTTGAGATAGCAACGCATGCGAGTTCGACCGAGCAATGCTCTAACAATCTCCCCCTTTGTCGATTTTAGTGACAAAACTATCAATACATATGGAATACAAAAATTAAATGAATTAAATTTTGTAGCTCCTATTCCACATGCCTAATCTTCAACATTAATCGAAATCTTCGTCACTTCCAAGTACTCCAATGATCCCAAAGGTTGTAAGTTCAGCATCATCGTTGTTGAAAACCTGTAGCTATAACAACGAGAAAACAAGAGTTCTCAATCATTGTTATACAGTGTCATAGTATCATTATATAGTATCAAAGTACAATTGCATCACCACTTCGATAACAATACTATGGTGATATGTATCACTCCCCATTAGTCAATACTCCATCTCACATGGAAACCACCCCCCTTACATAATGATCCGAAAACCATATGTATTTGTAGTGTGAACTACATATTAATTCTCCCCCTTTTTGTCAATAAAATTGGCAAAGGTTCGAAAACGGGATCCTAATGAAATTTCCGAAAGAGGCATTTCATGACCAAAAGAAAGCACATATCATCTTATTTAGATGAAATCATATAGCCGAAGCTAAATGCATTCATCAAGGAGTTTATAAAGATACAAGATAACCCCTATAATATTCCACAGTCGCACTCCCCATAAAGATTTGGCAATTAAGCACAAGTTCAATTAAGAACTCTCCCCCATAATATGTCATTCCCGAAAGAACAACAAGAGCGACCTTAATTTCAAAAGAAAAGAAGGATTTCTTTGGACATAACAAATCACATACAAGTATGAATTTGAATCCAAAAGACTTAATTAAATTAACCACAAGAGAACTCATAATTAATCTAATCGGAAATGCTCAACATAAGAGAACTTATGGAGCCGCACAGTATATACATAAAATATGGATCAGGGAAGATCAATACTGTGGAATAAACAAGGATTCATTCTATTTTCCATCAACATTTACACAATGACATACAATATACAATAGACATAATCCTCGTAAACAAAAGTTCATCCTATCTTCCATCAATAATGACATAATAGGCTTCAAACTTTTGTAATGTCAAGAGTCCATTCATTCTTTTATCAATACATGCATATCGACATACGAAAGACTTAACTTTTGACAAAGTATGGGACAATCATAGTTCACGGACGCAAACACACATATCCCATAACAAATTGCAATATATAAAACCATAAAGATTAATACTGCAAAAATCATCTTCCAAACAATTTTAGAATTTAAACCAATAAATCTAAAACATGAAGATGAAAACGCTGGACATAGCTATGTGTAATCACAATAACGGCTATTCCAAACTCTAGTTATTCTTCTAAACAAAACGAGAAAATAGAAGATTTACTAGGCATATCTGATCAATTTACTTATCTTCCTCATCATCGGAAACACTCCAAGATGCTTGAATTGTGTTCAATTCTTCCTTGAGCTCGGGAAACTTAGTAGCAACCAATGACAATTGTTCTTGCGCGCACTTCACCATTGAATTGACCTTACAGACACCCTTGTGAATTTTTTGAAGAAGACTCAAGGTGGTAGGGTCACAACCGTCAAGGGAAGCATCTCTTTGTCTTTTGCTCACATTTTCCCTTATGCGTCTGAAGGTACAGGGACGAACGGTTTGGGAACCCCGAGAGAGTTGCCAATTGAATCAAACCCACGATCACGGCAAATTTGACCAATCAAGCAAGGGTAACCTAACTTCTTGCTGGATGAAGTCATCGAGATCATTTGAGAGATGATGAAACCACAAATATCGAGACTCGAAACACCCAATTCAAGGAAATAGACCAATTCTACATACTCATGACTCCACCAAGAATTCTCAATTGTGGAGGGACAGAGATTGGAGATACCAAGTTTTCCAAATGCCATTAAAAGAATACTAAGATCATTAGTAAGAAACTTTCCTTGATTCCAAGTCACCTTCTTACGGAAAAGCCTAAGAGAGATATCATCACGTGATGGTTGTTCATCACTTGGTCTAGGTAGACGAAAATTTCCTAATGGAATTTTGGTAATCTTCAAATCGAAATATTTCTCTATTTATCATGGATTTGAATTCCATTTTATTGAGATCAACATCATGAATGTTGGCATATAAAATTCTTGTAAGAGAATCAAATCCTTGACCAAGACCATCAAAGATGTTTCCAAGATTGAATTTTTTAAAGCAAACTAAATCCTCTTCATGCCCACTAGATAAATCCAATTTCTTTTCTAGAATAAAACCTTTAGATGAAATCTTTTCAAAAATTCTAGCACAAGTATCATTCACAAACCTAATCCTAAGAGAATTTTGGTCACAAGGAAAATCTATGCTAGAGGTATTTGAGCTTTTAGAACTTCTTTTTGAGCTCTTAGAATTCATCGTGAGATCTAGAAATTTGAAAGGACCAAGAGGAACTTACTTACTTGGAATGAACCTTGAACACCCTTTCTTTGATTTATTCAATGAGGTTTTAATGGAGGAACCAAAAAAAAAAAAAAAACTAAGGGTTCTCATATGCGGATCAAGTTGGGATGAGGAAGAAGGTACGCGAACTTCCTTCTTTATACCCTCGCTAATGGGATTGGACCCGTTTAGGAAACCGCGACCCACAAAAGGAATTGTAGGATTTCTTAGGCGTTCAAACACCAAGATAAGCAAAACATAAGCGTACAAGTATACGTTATGAAAGAGGAATAGAAAACAACAACCATTAACCCCAGACACACGAATCAAACTGTTCTTGCCACATTTCAAGAATATATACAAATGGGGTAACGCCAAACAAGTTACTGTGTGGCGAGGTGTGCGTAAAGATTCGCATGCACCATTTCCGGTTGATATTTGTGAAAAGTACCAGTTGATATAATCATAGTAATGATGATAATCAGGGTTGTCTGAGCTTTCTATTTTCCTCTTTGGATGACTAGAAAGAACATTCTTCCGATTTTTAGTATGTACATTAATGTTTGATAGTTGTACAGGACTTTTATCGGGATGATTTTTAGACTTAACAATTAAGTTTTTCTAAGAATTTGAAAACACTTTCGAACTCTCTCGAATAGATCTTTGTCAATTGATCCATTGTGATAGTATTCCTCAAAGAGATTACGAGTTAATCTAGTGAGAGTTCATATCTTTGAGCGTGATGAATGTTTCCTCAATCTTTCCTCCTTTTTATTTTTTTCCTTTAGATTGGATCTCATCATCTAATTTATCCCTTTAGATGAATTGAGATTATTATGACAAACCGGAGGTTTTATACATAATAATCTTTGAGCAATCTTTAAGGATTCCTGGCGTGCGTTACAGATGCCAAGAGCAAGCCTCCCAAAAAGATTTCCCATAGGGATAGACTTTTGAGGATCGGACAAACACAAACTTATAAGGTTTAACGTGTTTGCCTGCTCTGATACCAATTGAAAAAGCGAGGGTACAACAACCACACCCAATATTTCGCTTAGCAATCTGTATGGACAAACTCTAATATACTTTCAAGAGAATCAACTAGACTCAATCTTAATACAGTATATCAAAGAGTTTTATCTCTCTTTCTTGATTCAATTCTTTCTCAAGCAAATAGAAATATGCGAGTGTAATTGAATACAAGAGAAATCACTTGAACGGTACCAAAGACAAATGTTCAAGGATCAATCAATTTCAATCAACAACCAAAGGTTGGATTTCCAATTGATTGATTCAAACGCACAACCTGTGATATTTCAATTATATAACAAAATATAATGCGGAATAGAAATAACACAGACACCAGAATTTTGTTAACGAGGAAATCGCAAATGCGAAAAAACCCTGGGACCTAGTCCTGATGCGTGTCGTAGGTGCAATCAAATTAATCAATATTTCCACTCAATTAAAAATAATATAATGGAAGTCAAGTTCGTTCCCACGAGGAGCAAGAGATTCTAGTTGTAAAAATTGTCACGAAAGGGGGGTGTAAAAAGCAAAAGAAAAATAAACAAAGCAATTAAAATCGAAAGTTGAAAGCAATAAGAGAGACAAGATCAAGGAATCCTTCTTCGTTACGAAACAATGAATCAAGTTATGTTCTTTTCTACTTGTTATTAGTCACAGATTATCACCAACCGTAGGTAAAGCAAATAGCTCTGTGCTAAACCCCTAAATCCCTCGTATCACCGGGACACGGAAGTTCTCGACTCACCGGATTCTATTTACCAAACCACCTAGTAGTAGCCACTCTAGATGTAATTTAAATAAACGCATTAAGATTTATGAACTTATTAGGTTAATATTAGTAGTTAGACTCTTAGATCAAGGTCTACTTGCTAACGTTGTTTCTACACACAATTGCTCCACGGAATCCCTCCGCAAGGTCTCGTGTTTGCTACTTATGTAAAGAGTCAAGAAACGATTACTTATCTCCTAACTTTCACTAGCTTTAGATCAAATTAACAAATCAATTTAGCGTGCACTCCAAACAATCTATGAATCAATCATGAATGTCTTTAAGATCATTCCTATTAGTAAAAACAAACGATAATTATGTGAAAAACTTCAAGATAGAATTTGAAAACAAAAACTTAAATCATATTAAGAACTAGGAATTCATCCTCAATCAATAAATTAACTACTCATGTTAAAGAGTTCACACAAAGAATAAGAAAAGAAAAGAATTGTGTGTGTAGAGATGTGTGTAGAAGTTATAGAAAACTTCTCTATTTATAGGCTTCAATATTCTCCAAATCTTCTAAGGAATAGAATCCTTTTCCTTTTGCAATTCAATTTCCAAATCCAAGCTTTTCTCAACTCTTCCACCTTCTCTTTCCAAATTTGAGTCCAATTCTCCATCCAATTCCTAGTCCAAGTCTTCACACCCATGAGAGAAGTCCATAGAAAATTCTCGAATTTTGCTCACGGAAAACCGGGATTGTGGCTTTAAATAGGCCTAATCCGTCACCGCCGGCCACTCGGAAAGTCTCTCCGTCAAAGGAATATTCGACGGAATATTCCGTCACCCTCCGTTAGGACTAACGGTCAAACAAAGTCAACCTTCAGTCAACCGTTAGTCAAAGGTCAAGGAGAAGGAGTGAGTCGACTCGAGTTAGCTTCGACTCGCCTAATCGGGCTCACTCACCGAGTCGAATCAAAGCTACTTACTCTGGTGACTTAATCTAATTCAAATAACCTAATCTCCACCATCAACTCGGTTGGGATCGGCCATCGGGATCGTCCGGATCGGCCCGAGTCGACTCTCGCTTGAGAAGGATGATTTGGCCGAGTTTCGGCTATTTACAGACTTTCCGGCCAATTTCGTGCCTCTTTCTGCTTCACTTCCCTGTTAAGAATTCCTAGCATTCATCTATTGTATTCATTCATTCACACTTGCTGTAGTTCTGTGATTGCACCCATCTCAGAGCTTACTCCATTTTCTTCAACTCAGCACCATCGAAACACACCCATCTCCTTCCTCAATCTCACTATCAACGAACCCATTCTTCCATTTCTTCATTCAACAAAGATCAAATTCTTCCCTGTGTCTTCATAATTGCTTCAATTTCAACCAGCGGCCCTGCCACCAACAGCACCACTTCCCAGCATCGATTTCTCTTCCGTATCTCAGTGAACCCATCCCGATTCTCTGAATCTCTTCTTCATCTATCGATGGCGTAATCAATTTCATCTCAACTACAGGAATTGAGTTATAGCCAAAGATCTGTCTCTAATCACAATAGCAGCCTTCACTAATTCTTTATCTTAGCTAACACCGATTTCAATCTTCGATCCGCTCAAAACCCGTTGTTCTTCTTCATCTCCTTAATAAATTTAAACACAAATTCAGCTCAAAAAAAACTCTTTCATTAATCAACTAGGTCCAAACCCCATCTCTCTTTCATTATTTCCAGATCCCCTTTCTTCATAGCAAATGTATACATCCACCGAACCTCATACCCCGATTCTTCGATCTGTTTTTACACTCATCGTTAGCAATTCAACACCCGCATCTCACATAATCACATCCACTCGTTAATTCATCTCTGAATTTTTCGATGTTAGTCTCTCGGCTTATGAAGCAAGAAATGACACTGTTCTTCTCCCTCGATCTCTCGATTTGACTAAATCCTTCACGAGCTTCCATTAATGGATTCACTCGGTCCATGAGCCTTTTGGTTTCTCAATTTGAACCGAATGATTGAGTGAAAAATAACGCCTCGTCTCCGTAGGGTTAGGTTAACATAGGACAGCTATTTGCGCCAAGATAATGACCACCCATTGATAATTACATCTTCTAATAATGATAAGGGGTACCCTATATGACAACCCCTTAACCGTAGCCGGTTTGTGTTTAGTACGCCTCCAAGAAGAGTTGCCCCTTAACCGTGGTTAGGCTCCATATATCAATTGCCAAGTAAATGACCTTTTTGCCCTTTTGGCTCAAATTGGGTGATTTCTTCTTCTTTTCCTCCGTGCGACTCCAAAGTAGCTATAAAACTCAAAACAAACGTAAAATACATAATTTACAAGAAAAATAACAAAGAAAGCATAAACAATAGATAGTAAATAGGATGTATTCTACACCCTATCAAATTCCCCACACTTAGACTTTGCTAGTCCTCGAGCAAATCAAACTAAAAACTCACAACTTCAAAGCGTTCAAGCGTCCCAAGCATCCAAAGAGTTATGAGGACATAGAGTTTCGCATGCTAGTAATAAGAAGTTAGAAATACTAAAGAACATATTCTCGTTCTTAAATGTTGAGTGAGAAATAACCACACCATAATGAGAGAATGCGTGTTTGAGAAACGATCAATAAGCATTTCGCCTCGACTTCTGCCTCACCAAATAAGATTTTATGATAATTGCACTCAAAAAGACGGCTTTTTTATGGTTCTCACATGTGTGCAGGTAGGAATGAAAGAGAAATCCTGCAACACGTTGAATGGTGGGAAGAACAACTTCCGAAAGATTTTTAAAAACCCACATCTTTTAATATTTTGAAAAACCATTTTTCTGACGATCTCTACGAAAGGAAATCAACCATTATTATCGAGGATGGGATTACTTACTCACCTTCACATCCGATCGCCAATTATGATAACACCACTCTCACGGCATCCAATAGAAACGTCTTCCGCTCCTCGTCTTGATCTTCTTGGTCTTCGTCTTCGGTTTCAACTATTGATGATAAACCCTTGAATTTCATAAATCCTTAACAATTTGTAACCCTTTTACCTTAAAATCCTTGTCGCTTGAAACTTTCTTATAAATTTTCCTTCCCACGGCTCATTAAATAAAAATAAGAACAAATATTTCTCTTGTTTTTCTTTTTTTTTTTTTTTTTTTTTTTTTTTTTTTTTTTTTTTTTGAAACAAGAGAAATTAAATACAAAAATAAACCATGGCCGTGGGAGAAGTATTTTACCACTTGATTCTTCACAACTTGTATCGTTTTGAAATCATAAACTTCAAAAATTTTCACCTTTTACTTTTCTTCGCTTTCATGAATAAGTCTTCATACTTGAATATAAAATTACCTCATTGTAGTGTAAGTCTTCAACATATATGTAAAAATCCGCTCTTTTGTATGTTGCTTTTACTTGTATTTGAAATTTGCTCTTTTTCTCGTTCCGTTGCTTGTAAACCTTAAACTTTTCCAACTTTCCTTGTAGATTTTGATGTCGCTCCTTGTTGATGATGAGAGTGTTTCTATGGATCCATTGTTGTCGAGAGAGAATGGTGCTAACTGCAAATCGAACTACAAGAAGGAGGCTTTCATCCATGGACGTCACCCTCATGATTGACAAAATTAGCACTCAAGAGATCAAAGAGTAGTGCTTTTATTGGTGGGAGGTTGGGTAGCTCACCATTCTACCCGGAATTTACTTACGGTGACACACACTCAAAAGAAGCTCTTTAGTAGATGGAAGATTTCTGGTCGGTGCCTCTCATGATATGAATACGGGTAGTCTCCACTAATGATTGATCAGCAACTCTAATAACGCACTTCTCCCTGCACCAAATTCGCATCACCGGCATGATTAAATCCATTATTTAACACTCAAACAAACAAGAAATCCGAATGTAGTTCTCTAACATTTCCAAGTTCAATTATGTCGGTCAAAATCTCTATGTAGACATACCTAGAAGTATGCTAGTGACTCTAAAATCTTTAAAAGTTGGAATTTTTATGTAAAACTTTTTTTTTTTTTTTTTTTTTTTTTTTCAATTTTTTTAATTTTTTTTTTTGTAATTTTTGTTTTAAAAACATGCTTAACCACTCCCCCACACTTAAACCTTACATTGTCCTCAATGTAATTGAATCCTCCTAGTAAAGTCAAGGTGGGAAATTTTAACATGATAAGAAAAAAGAAATAACAAATAAAAAGCAAAAGGATAGAAATACAAAACCTATGGGTTGCCTCCCATGAAGCGCTTGTTTTAAAGTCGACGGCCCGACTTGGCTCTTGTAAGATTCATTCCCCATATACTAACAATCTGAAAATTTGAGGATCCACCCATAATACCTGTTTTGCAAACAATAACTCCATACAAATATTAGCACAAGAAAACAATAGTGAAATCATCGCTCGATAGAAATTTCCCCCACACTTATTCCCGTCCACACTCGGAAGTGTATAAAGAACATAGAATTCGGGAACTTCCATGTATTCCTCTTGGCAAACCTGCATAGTGTTAGAATCAAGTGTTTCCAATGGTGGATATCTAGAAACAAAATCATCCAAAAATACTTTCGAAGCACATACATTCAAACCAATAAGAGGTAAAGGAGAAGAATCAATATGCAAAGGGTTAGACAAACCTTGCACAATCTCTTGTATTATAGAATCCTCTTCATCCTTAAAAAATTCGAGTGAATTACTTACCTCTTGTATATCGTGGTCCTCTATTAAACCTTGCAACCATTCTTCGTCGTTTTCTACCTTAACCAAAGTCTCGGCATCATTAAAATCATTCGCAAGTTCAATTGGGTCTTCCACAAAATCAATGAATGTGGTTTCATCCTCTAGTATCATCTCTTCAACATTCTCATCATCGGAATCGGGCCATTCACTAAAGTGATTCTCATCGGTATAGATTATAAGATCTTCATGTGCGTGTGTTACACCGTTTACAACAATAGGCAAGTGATATCCAAACTCCTCCTTTTGAATAGGTGAAGGATCGTTATTATGATCCGGAGTTGGAATAACTTCCTCATTGTTGCAACGTTCATACTCTTCCGCGGACTCCCATCTTTCCCTAAGAAATTTTTGCCAAGCAATAAATGCATCTTCCTCAAGCTCTTCCTTTTGAATAGGTGATTGATCATTATTAAGATCAAGGCTCGAGTAAGCTACACTATCGTCATCAAAAGTATCCAAAGGTTGGTCCTTTTCAACACAATTATCTTCATTTTCGGACTCACCATAATAAGAATCTTCATCGGTTTCATAACCTTTATCCCGACGTCGTTTAAGTTCCATATGAATAGTCCTACTAATTTCTGCGACAAGCTCTTCCGAGTCTCCATCATCTTCCAATTTGTATAATTTCTGTGCAAGTTTCCTGACGTTCACACGCTTACCACCGTTGATAGAGTTTCTAGTCTGTATCTCCTCTTTTGGAAAAAGTGAAGGAAAACACGATGAAGAGGAGTATATTCCAAATTCTCTCGTCCGCACATTACTAGAAAACAAATTATTAGATGTATAACTATCCTTCCATCCCTCGTGATTGTCCACTTACATACTCGTCATAAGGTTGTTGATATGTATGAGAATATCCATAAGGTTCTGTAGGAAATTGATCATAGCCAAAATATTGGTTTTGATTGTATCCTAAGGATGGTTGGAAGTTGTCATAATGTTGAGGTTGAAAACCGTATTGATTGTTGTAATATGCTTGCTCTTGTCCACCATACATGGAAAACCGATACCGAAATAAGATTCAAAACCAAGTTAGATACGGAATAGAATCCAACAAAGCAACAATAAAGCAAAAAAAAATAAAAACAACTAAAATCATCCGTTGCTCCCCAAGCAACGGCGCCAAAATTTGATGCGTGTCGTAGGTGCAATCAAATTAATCAATATTTCCACTCAATTAAAAATAATATAATGGAAGTCAAGTTCGTTCCTACGAGGAGCAAGAGATTCTAGTTGTAAAAATTGTCACGAAAGGGGGGTGTAAAAAGCAAAAGAAAAATAAACAAAGCAATTAAAATCGAAAGTTGAAAGCAATAAGAGAGACAAGATCAAGGAATCCTTCTTCGTTACGAAACAATGAATCAAGTTATGTTCTTTTCTACTTGTTATTAGTCACAGATTATCACCAACCGTAGGTAAAGCAGCTAGCTCAAGCTAAACCCCTAAATCCCTCGTATCACGGGACACGGAAGTTCTCGACTACCGGATTCTATTTACCAAACCACCTAGTAGTAGCTCACTCTAGATGTAATTTAAATAAACGCATTAAGATTTATGAACTTATTAGGTTAATATTAGTAGTTAGACTCTTAGATCAAGGTCTACTTGCTAACGTTGTTTCTACACACAATTGCTCCACGGAATCCCTCCGCAAGGTCTCGTGTTTGCTACTTATGTAAAGAGTCAAGAAACGATTACTTATCTCCTAACTTTCACTAGCTTTAGATCAAATTAACAAATCAATTTAGCGTGCACTCCAAACAATCTATCAATCAATCATGAATGTCTTTAAGATCATTCCTATTAGTAAAAACAAACGATAATTATGTGAAAAACTTCAAGATAGAATTTGAAAACAAAAACTTAAATCATATTAAGAACTAGGAATTCATCCTCAATCAATAAATTAACTACTCATGTTAAAGAGTTCACACAAAGAATAAGAAAAGAAAAGAATTGTGTGTGTAGAGATGTGTGTAGAAGTTGTAGAAAACTTCTCTATTTATAGGCTTCAATATTCTCCAAATCTTCTAAGGAATAGAATCCTTTTCCTTTTGCAATTCAATTTCCAAATCCAAGCTTTTCTCAACTCTTCCACCTTCTCTTTCCAAATTTGAGTCCAATTCTCCATCCAATTCCTAGTCCAAGTCTTCACACCCATGAGAGAAGTCCATAGAAAATTCTGAATTTTTTGGCTCGCCGGAAAACTGGGATTGTGGCCGGAATAGGCGGAATCCGTCACCGCCGCCACTGGAAAGTCTCTCCGTCAAAGGAATATTCGACGGAATATTCCGTCAGTCCTCCGTTAGGACTAACGGTCAAACAGGTCAACCGTCAGTCAACTGTTAGTCAAAGGTCAAGGAGAAGGAGTGAGTCAGACTCGAGTTAGCTTCTGACTCAGCTAACTGGGCTCACTCAGCTGAGTCAGAACTGAAAGCTGCTTACTCGGCTGACTTAATCTAATTCGCCTAACCTAATCGGTCATCAACTCCTATTGGGATCGGCCATCGGGATCGTCCGGATCGGCCCGAGTCGACTCGCCAGAAGGATGATTTGGCCGAGTTTCGCTATTTACAGACTTTCCGGCCAATTTCAGGCCTCTTTCTGCTTCACTTCCCTGTTAAGAATTCCTAGCATTCATCTATTGTATTCATTCATTCACACTTGCTGTAGTTCTGTGATTGCACCCATCTCAGAGCTTACTCCATTTTCTTCAACTCAAGACCATCGAAACACACCCATCTCCTTCGAATCTCACTATCAACGAACCCATTCTTCCATTTCTTCATTCAACAGCATCAAATTCTTCCCTGTGTCTTCATAATTGCTTCATTTCAACCAGGGTGGCCCTGCCACCAACAGCACCACTTCCCAAAGATCGATTTCTCTTCCATATCTCGGTGAACCCATCCCGATTCTCTCGAATCTCTTCTTCATCTATCGATGGCGTAATCAATTTCATCTCAACTACAGGAATTGAGTTATAGCCAAAGATCTGTCTCTAATCACAATAGCAGCCTTCACTAATTCTTTATCTTAGCTAACACCGATTTCAATCTTCGATCTGCTCAAACCCGTTGTTCTTCTTCATCTCCTTAATAAATTTAAACACAAATTCAGCTAAAAAAAAAACTCTTTCATTAATCAACTAGGTCCAAACCCCATCTCTCTTTCATTATTTCCGCATCCCCTTTCTTCATAGCAAATGTATACATCCACCGAACCTCATACCCCGATTCTTCGATCTGTTTTACACTCATCGTTAGCACCAACACCCGCATCTGTCACATAATCACATCCACTCGTTAATTCATCTCTGAATTTTTCGATGTTAGTCTCTCGGCTTATGAAGCGGCAGCTGTTCTTCTCCCCTCGATCTCTCGATTTGACTTTAAATCCTTCACGAGCTTCCATTAATGGATTCACTCATTCATGACTTTTTGGTTTCTCAATTTAACCGAATGATTGAGTGAAAAATAACGCCTCTCGTCTCGTAGGGTTAGGTTAACATAGGACAGCTATTTGCGCCAAGATAATGACCACCCATTGATAATTACATCTTCTAATAATGATAAGGGGTACCCTATATGACAACCCCTTAACCGTAGCTGTTTTGTGTTTAGTACGCCTCCAAGAAGAGTTGCCCCTTAACCGTGGTTAGGCTCCATATATCAATTGCCAGTAAAATGACCTTTTTGCCCTTTTGGCTCAAATTGGGTGATTTCTTCTTCTTTTCCTCCGTGCGACTCCAAAGTAGCTATAAAACTCAAAACAAACGTAAAATACATAATTTACAAGAAAAATAACAAAGAAAGCATAAACAATAGATAGTAAATAGGATGTATTCTACACCCTATCAAGTCCAGATTGAACACCACACTGTATTAAGCCGCTAAAAACACTAGCCTACTACAAACTAACTTCGGTTTGGATTGTAGTTGAACCCCAATCAATCTCACACCGATTCAAGGTACAGTCGCGCTCCTTACGTCTCTGATCCCAGCAGGATACTACGCACTTGATTCCCTTAGTTGATCTCACCCACAACTAAGAGTTGCCCCTACCCAAAGTCGAATACTTGATAAACCAATCTGTCTCACATAGAAAAGTCTATATGATTGAATAAAAATCTGTCTCCCAAAAATACCCAAGAGTTTTTGTTCCGTCTTTTGATAAATCAAGGTGAACATGAACCAATCGATAACCCAGACTTATATTCCCGAAGAACAGCGTAGAATTATCAATCACCTCATAATAATCTTAATCAACTAGCGAAAGAAGATATTGTGGAATCACAAACGATGAGACGAAGTTGTTTGTGATTACTTTTCTATCTTGCCTATCGGAGATATAAATCTCAAGCCAATTGTTACGATTGTACTCAAAACGATAGAATCAATAAGATCAGATCACACAACTACGAGAAAGTAGTATCGGTCTGGATTCACAATCCCAATGAAGTCTTTAAGTCGTTAACCTGGTTTTCAAGAAGAAACCTAAGGTTTAAGGAGAATCGACTCTAGCTAATACAACTAGTATCACACGGAAGGTGTGGGGATTAGGTTTCCCAGTTGCTAGAGTTCTCCCTTATATAGTCTTTCAAATCAGGGTTTGCAATCAATGTTAGCTTGGTAACAAAGCATTCAATATTCACCGTTAGATGAAAATCTGATTAGATTCAAGCTAATATCTTTCAACCGTTGGATCGAAAACTTAGCTTGTTACACAAAATGAAATGTACTATTTTGGGTTTATGTAACCGTACCCAAACATGAACATTTGTTGGTCCAACAATAGTTAACCAAATGGTTAGCCATATGAGCACTTTCATATCAACCATGTTCTTCTTCACCATAACTAGTTCAAATGACTCAAATGAACTCAAGTTAGAGAGTTGTTCAATTGCATGGAAATCTTATGTAACTACACAAGACACAATCGAAGCAAAAACGATTTGATTCACTCGAATCGGTTCATGAACTATATAGCCACGGTTTGCATTTTGCATTCCTTAGTTAATATAAATAAGTTCACAAACAATCGTCTTTAGATATAACCAACTTAAGTTGGCAAACTTAGTTCGCGGACTTAAGTTCTCGGAAAGAGTTCTCAAACTCCAGCATATTTTCTCGGGTCAAGATCTTCCGACAGTTCGCGGACTGAGTTCACGGCTCTTGTTCCGGTTCTCTTGATCAAAAAAGTTCGCAAACTTCGGTTCAAGGAAAAAGGACTTATACATGTATGTGTTGCCACACAATGCTTATATCCATCATTGGTTAAATGATCTAAACTCTCATTTCAATCATTCAAACATTCTTAGAGGACATTTCGTCAAAGTAAGCAATTTTCAAAGTAATTGAAACGTGTCATGACTTTCGTCACTAGGTAAAGATGAACTTGGCCAAACCAAAAGCTTACCAACACATATTTCGAGAAATAGATAGGCGAGTTAAACTTGGCTCGAAATAGCAAATGTGTATAATCAAAGTCTATATAATAAAACGACTTTTGTCTCAAAATAGGAGATAGAGTAGATAGACTTTTGAGTGATAGATAAGTTCAAGTCTCCACATACCTTTTAGTCGATGAAGTTCCACCAGTTCCTTGAGTAGTCCTTCATCTTGTATAATGATTGCCATGGAGTTCTTGAGCTCAACTACACCTTTTATCCTAGTCCGAGACTTAACTATAGTAGACTAGAAATCAAGACTTATAGTTTTGATCACTAACATTGACAAACATGCTTGAGATAGCGACACATGCGAGTTCGACCGAGCAATGCTCTAACTGACTTAATCCCTGTAAACAAAAGATTTATCCTTTCTTCCATCAAAACAATGACATAAAAGGCTTTAAATTTTGTAATGTCAAAAGTTCATTCTATCTTCAATCAATACTTTCATACCGACATAATAGAGATCAAGTACGGGATAGTCACAGGTTCACGGACGTAAACAACATATCCCATAACAATTTGCAATATATAAAATCATAAAGATTAAAATTGCAAAAATCATCTTCCAAATAACTTAGAATTTAAATAAATAAATCTAAAAACATTGAAGATGAAAATCGTTGGACATAGCTATGTGTAATCACAATAATGGATATTCCAAACCCTAGTTATTCTTCTAAAAACCACAAGAAATAAATTCTCTAAAAGAAGATTTACTAGACATAATCAAACCAACTCTAAAACCAAAGATCCATCACCGATGACAAGATAAGGAAATATTAGTCAACATCTTCATCATCAGAAACCATAAGAGTGGCTTGAATCCTGTCCATGTCATCCTTGATATCCGGAAACTTGGTAGCAATTACAAGTAGTTTCTCTTGAACACACCTTACTTTGGCACTGATCTTACAAACATCTTTGTGAATTTGATGAAGAAGATTCATGGAAGAGGAATCACATGAGCTATCAAGTGTGTGCATTCTCCTTCATGCGATTGAAGGTACAAGGGCGGACGAGCTTGGGAGAACCAATGGAGTTCCCAATTGGATAAATATCGAAAGTGCGACAAATTCGCTCAATCAAGCAATGAATTCCTAGCTTCTTGTTGGAAGATGTCATCGACACCATTTGAAAAATGATAAAGCCACAAATGTTGAGACTTTGAAATTCCAACACAAGGAAATAAACCAATTCCGCAAACTCACGACTCCAACGAGAATTCTCAATCGTGGAGGGACAAAGATTAGATATTCCAAGTTTAGCAAAGGACGTCAAGGCAAGACTAAGATCGTTAGTAGGAAACTTACCTTCATTCCAAACTACACTCTTACCACATAGACCAATGAAGATGGTTTCATAAGAGGGACGTTCATGACAAGGTCTTGGAAGGCGAAAATTCCCAAGGGGAATATTAGTAATTCTTGAGATTAACTCTATAGTTACATGAATCCTTTATCTATTAACCATGGTCATGAATTCCATGTCATTAAGATTAACATCATGGATGTTAGCATAGAAGATTCTTGTAAGAGTGTCAAAACCTTCACCAAGACCATCAAAGATGTTTCCAATCTTGAATTTTTCAAAACAAACTTAATCCTCTTTATGTCCACTAGAGAAATCCAATTTCTTTTCTAAAATAAAACCATTGGATGAAATCCGTTCAAAAACTTCAGCACGTGAGTTACTAACAAATCTAATCTTAAGAGAATTTTGATCTATAGGTAAATTCATGCTAGAAGATGAAGAACTCAATTTTTTTGAAATTCCTTTTGAAACCTTGAGATTCACCATGAGATCTAGAAAGTGGAAGGGAAAACAAGAGGAAATTACTTACTTGGAATGAACCTTGAACACCCCTTTGTCTTATTTTCCTCCAAGGAATTTAATGGAGGAATTTCATGAACCCTATAAATTTCACGTACGCGGACTGATGGGAGGAAGAAGAAGGTACGTGTACTTCTTCTTTATATGCCCACTAATGGGCTTTGACCCGTTTATGAATCGCGACCCACAAAAGGAATGTGGGATTTTCTTTGATGATCGCACATCAAGGTTGTGCATCCCGTGAAAACACAATTTGTGAGAGGAGACGGATGCAGTAGAAAGCTTATTCGAAAATCCTAGAAGGACATAATAACATTTTTTTAACCCAACTGTACACAAATCAAACCATTTCTTGTCCCATCTCAAGATATATATACAAATGGGGTAGAGCCAGACTTGTTACCAAGAGGCATAATATGCAGAGAGACTTTCATGCACTATTCCTGGTTGATATTTGTGAGCAGTGTCAGTGACATAATAGGCTTCAAACTTTTGTAATGTCAAAAGTCCATTCATTCTTTTATCAATACATGCATATCGACATACGAAAGACTTAACTTTTGACAAAGTATGGGACAATCATAGTTCACGGACGCAAACACACATATCCCATAACAAATTGCAATATATAAAACCATAAAGATTAATACTGCAAAAATCATCTTCCAAACAATTTTAGAATTTAAACCAATAAATCTAAAACATGAAGATGAAAACGTTGGACATAGCTATGTGTAATCACAATAACGGCTATTCCAAACTCTAGTTATTCTTCTAAACAAAACGAGAAAATAGAAGATTTACTAGGCATATCTGATCAATTTACTTATCTTCCTCATCATCGGAAACACTCCAAGATGCTTGAATTGTGTTCAATTCTTCCTTGAGCTCGGGAAACTTAGTAGCAACCAATGACAATTGTTCTTGCGCGCACTTCACCATTGAATTGACCTTACACACACCCTTGTAAATTTTTTGAAGAAGACTCAAGGTGGTAGGGTCACAACCGTCAAGGGAAGCATCTCTTTGTCTTTTGCTCACATTTTCCCTTATGCGTCTGAAGGTACAGGGATGAACCGGTTTGGGAACCCCGAGAGAGTTGCCAATTGAATCAAACCCACGATCACGGCAAATTTGACCAATCAAGCAAGGGTAACCTAACTTCTTGCTGGATGAAGTCATCGAGATCATTTGAGAGATGATGAACACAAATATCGAGACTCGAAACACCCAATTCAAGGAAATAGACCAATTCTACATACTCATGACTCCACCAAGAATTCTCAATTGTGGAGGGACAGAGATTGGAGATACCAAGTTTTCCAAATGCCATTAAAAGAATACTAAGATCATTAGTAAGAAACTTTCCTTGATTCCAAGTCACCTCCTTACGGAAAAGCCTAAGAGAGATATCATCACGTGATGGTTGTTCATCACTTGGTCTAGGTAGACGAAAATTTCCTAATGGAATTTTGGTAATCTTCGAAATCAGAAATATTTCTCTATTTATCATGGATTTGAATTCCATTTTATTGAGATCAACATCATGAATGTTGGCATATAAAATTCTTGTAAGAGAATCAAATCCTTGACCAAGACCATCAAAGATGTTTCCAAGATTGAATTTTTTAAAGCAAACTAAATCCTCTTCATGCCCACTAGATAAATCCAATTTCTTTTCTAGAATAAAACCTTTAGATGAAATCTTTTCAAAAATTCTAGCACAAGTATCATTCACAAACCTAATCCTAAGAGAATTTTGGTCACAAGGAAAATCTATGCTAGAGGTATTTGAGCTTTTAGAACTTGTTTTTGAGCTCTTAGAATTCATCGTGAGATCTAGAAATTTGAAAGGACCAAGAGGAACTTACTTACTTGGAATGAACCTTGAACACCCTTTCTTTTGATTTATTCAATGAGGTTTTAATGGCGGAACCAAAAAAAAAAAAAAACTAAGGGTTCTCGTACGCGGACTGTTGGGATGAGGAAGAAGGTACGCGAACTTCCTTCTTTTTATACCCTGCTAATGGGCTTGGACCCGTTTAGGAAACCGCGACCCACAAAAGGAATTGTAGGATTTCTTAGGCGTTCAAACACCAAGATAAGCAAAAACATAAGCGTACAAGTATACGTTATGAAATAGGAATAGAAAACAACAACCATTAACCCCAAAGACACACGAATCAAACTGTTCTTGACACATTTCAAGAATATATACAAATGGGGTAACGCCAAACAAGTTACCAGTGGCGAGGTGTGCGAAAGATTCGCATGTACCATTTCCTATTGATATTTGTGAAAAGTACCAGTGATATAATCATAGTAATGATGATAATCGTGGTTGTCCGAGCTTTCTATTTTCCTCTTTGGATGACTAGAAAGAAGATTCTTCCGATTTTTAGTATGTACATTAATGTTTGATAGTTGTACAGGACTTTTATCGGGATGATTTTTAGACTTAACAGAATTAAGTTTTTCTAAGAATTTGAAAACACTTTCGAACGCTCTGAATAGATCTTTGTCAATTGATCCATTGTGATAGTATTCCTCAAAGAGATTACGATTTAATCTAGTGAGAGTTCATATCTTTGAGCGTGATGAATGTTTCCTCAATCTTTCCTTCTTTTTATTTTTTTTCCTTTAGATTGGATCTCATCATCTAATTTATCCCTTTAGATGAATTGAGATTATTATGACAAACCGGAGGTTTTATACATAATAATCTTTGAGCAATCTTTAAGGATTCCTGGCGTGCGTTACAGATGCCAAGAGCAAGCCTCCCAAAAAGATTTCCCATAGGGATAGACTTTTGAGGATCGGACAAACACAAACTTTTAAGGTTTAACGTGTTTGCCTGCTCTGATACCAATTGAAAAAGCGAGGGTACAACAACCACACCCAATATTTCGCTTAGCAATCTGTATGGACAAACTCTAATATACTTTCAAGAGAATCAACTAGACTCAATCTTAATACAGTATACCAAAGAGTTTTATCTCTCTTTCTTGATTCAATTCTTTCTCAAGCAAATAGAAATATGCGAGTGTAATTGAATACAAGAGAAATCACTTGAACGGTACCAAAGACAAATGTTCAAGGATCAATCAATTTCAATCAACAACCAAAGGTTGGATTTCCAATTAATTGATTCAAACACACAACCTGTGATATTTCAATTATATAGCAAAATATAATGCGGAATAGAAATAACACAGACACCAGGATTTTTTTGTTAACGAGGAAATCGCAAATGCGAAAAACCCCGGGACCTAGTCCAGATTGAACACTACACCGTATTAAGCCGCTAAAACACTAGCCTACTACAAACTAACTTCGGTTTGACCGTAGTTGAACCCCAATCAATCTCACACCGATTCAAGGTACAACAAGCTCCTTACGCCTCTCGATCCCAAAGCAGGATACTACGCACTTGATTCCCTTAGTTGATCTCACCCACAACTAAGAGTTGCCCCGACCAAAGTCGAATACTTGATAAACCAATCTGTCTCACATAGAAAAGTCTATAGGATTGAATAAATCTGTCTCCCACAGAAATACCCAAGAGTTTTTGTTCCGTCTTTTGATAAATCAAGGTGAACAGGAACCAATCGATAACCCGGACTTATATTCCCGAAGAACAGTGTAGATTATCAATCACCTCATAATAATCTTAATCAACTAGCGAAAGAAGATATTGTGGAATCACAAACGAAGAGACGAAGTTGTTTGTGATTACTTTTCTATCTTGCCTATCGGAGATATAAATCTCAAGCCAATTGTTACGATTGTACTCAAAACGATAGAATCAGCAAGATCATATCACACAACTACGAGAAAGTAGTATCGGTCTGGATTCACAATCCCAATGAAGTCTTTAAGTCGTTAACCCGGGTTTTCAAGAAGAAACCTAAGGTTTAAGGAGAATCGACTCTAGCTAATACAACTAGTATCACACGGAAGGTGTGGGGATTAGGTTTCCCAGTTGCTAGAGTTCTCCCTTATATAGTCTTTCAAATCAGGGTTTGCAATCAATGTTAGCTTGGTAACAAAGCATTCAATATTCACCGTTAGATGAAAATCTGATTAGATTCAAGCTAATATATTTCAACCGTTGGATCGAAAACTTAGCTTGTTACACACAAATGAAATGTACTATTTTGGGTTTATGTAACCGTACCCAAACATGAACATTTGTTGGTCCAACAATAGTTAACCAAATGGTTAGCCATATGAGCACTTTCATATCAACCATGTTCTTCTTCACCATAACTAGTTCAAATGACTCAAATGAACTAGTTAGAGAGTTATTCAATTGCATGGAAATCTTATGTAACTACACAATACACAATCGAAGCAAAAACGATTTGATTCACTCGAATCGGTTCATGAACTATATAGCCACGGTTTGCATTTTGCATTCCTTAGTTAATATAAATAAGTTCACAAACAATCGTGTTTAGATATAACCAACTTAAGTTGGCAGACTTAGTTCGCGGACTTAAGTTCTCGGAAAGAGTTCTCAAACTCCAGCATATTTTCTCGGGTCAAGATCTTCCGACAGTTCGCGGACTGAGTTCACGGCTCTTGTTCCGGTTCTCTTGATCAAAAAAGTTCGCAAACTTCGGTTCAAGGAAAAAGAACTTATACATGTATGTGTTGCCACACAATGCTTATATCCATCATTGGTTAAATGATCTAAACTCTCATTTCAATCATTCAAACATTCTTAGAGGACATTTCGTCAAAGTAAGCAATTTTTAAAGTAATTGAAACGTGTCATGACTTTCGTCACTAGGTAAAGATGAACTTGGCCAAACCAAAAGCTTACCAACACATATTTCGAGAAATAGATAAAGTAGTTAAACTCGGCTCGAAATAGCAAATGTGTATAATCAAAGTCTATATAATAAAACGACTTTTGTCTCAAAATAGGAGATAGAGTAGATAGACTTTTGAGTGATAGATAAGTTCAAGTCTCCACATACCTTTTAGTCGATGAAGTTCCACCAGTTCCTTGAGTAGTCCTTCATCTTGTATGATGATTGCCATGGAGTTCTTGAGCTCAACTACACCTTTTATCCTAGTCCGAGACTTAACTATAGTAGACTAGAAATCAAGACTTATAGTTTTGATCACTAACATTGACAAACATGCTTGAGATAGCAACACATGCGAGTTCGAATTTGAGCAATGCTCTAACTCGACTTAATCCCCGTAAACAAAAGATTTATCCTTTCTTCCATCAAAACAATGACATAAAAGGCTTTAAATTTTGTAATGTCAAAAGTTCATTATATCTTCAATCAATACTTTCATACCGACATAATAGAGATCAAGTACGGGATAGTCACAGGTTCACGGACGTAAACAACATATCCCATAACAATTTGCAATATATAAAATCATAAAGATTAAAATTGCAAAAATCATCTTCCAAATAACTTAGAATTTAAATAAATAAATCTAAAAACATTGAAGATGAAAATCGTTGGACATAGCTATGTTTAATCACAATAATGTCTATTCCAAACCCTAGTTATTCTTCTAAAAACCACAAGAAATAAATTCTCTAAAAGAAGATTTACTAGACATAATCAAACCAACTCTAAAACCAAAGAGCCATCACCGGTGACAAGATAAGGAAATATTAGTCAACATCTTCATCATCAGAAACCATAAGAGTGGCTTGAATCCTATCCATGTCATCCTTGATATCCGGAAACTTGGTAGCAATTACAAGTAGTTTCTCTTGAACACACCTTACTTTGGCACTAGTCTTACAAACATCTTTGTGAATTTGATGAAGAAGATTCATGGAAGAGGAATCACATGAGCCATCAAGTGTGTGCATTCTCCTTCATGCGATTGAAGGTACAAGGGCGGACGAGCTTGGGAGAACCAATGGAGTTCCCAATTGGATATATATCGAAAGTGCGACAAATTCGCTCAATCAAGCAATGAATTCCTAGCTTCTTGTTGGAAGATGTCATCGACACCATTTGAAAAATGATAAAGCCACAAATGTTGAGACTTTGAAATTCCAACACAAGGAAATAAACCAATTCCGTAAACTCACGACTCCAACGAGAATTCTCAATCGTGGAGGGACAAAGATTAGATATTCCAAGTTTAGCAAAGGACGTCAAGGCAAGACTAAGATCGTTAGTAGGAAACTTACCTTCATTCCAAACTACACTCTTACCACATAGACCAATGAAGATGGTTTCATAAGAGGGACGTTCATGACAAGGTCTTGGAAGGCGAAAATTCCCAAGGGGAATATTAGTAATTCTTGAGATTAACTCTCTAGTTACATGAATCCTTTATCTATTAACCATGGTCATGAATTCCATGTCATTAAGATTAACATCATGGATGTTAGCATAAAAGATTCTTGTAAGAGTGTCAAAACCTTCACCAAGACCATCAAAGATGTTTCCAATCTTGAATTTTTCAAAACAAACTTAATCCTATTTATGTCCACTAGAGAAATCCAATTTCTTTTCTAAAATAAAACCATTGGATGAAATCCGTTCAAAAACTTCAGCACGTGAGTTACTAACCAATCTAATCCTAAGAGAATTTTGATCTATAGGTAAATTCATGCTAGAAGATGAAGAACTCAATTTTTTTGAAATTCCTTTTGAAACCTTGAGATTCACCATGAGATCTAGAAAGTGGAAGGGAAAACAAGAGGAAATCACTTACTTGGAATGAACCTTGAACACCCCTTTGTCTTATTTTCCTCCAAGGAATTTAATGGAGGAATTTCATGAACCCTATAAATTTCACGTACGCGGACTGATGGGAGGAAGAAGAAGGTACGTGTACTTCTTCTTTATATGCCCACTAATGGGCTTTGACCCGTTTATGAATCGCGACCCACAAAAGGAATGTGGGATTTTCTTTGATGATCGCACATCAAGGTTGTGCATCCCGTGAAAACACAATTTGTGAGAGGAGACGGATGCGAGAAAGCTTATTCGAAAATCCTAGAAGGACATAATAACATTTTTTAACCCAACTGTACACAAATCAAACCATTTCTTGTCCCATCTCAAGATATATATACAAATGGGGTAGAGCCAGACTTGTTACCAAGAGGCATAATATGCAGAGAGACTTTCATGCACTATTCCTGGTTGATATTTGTGAGCAGTGTAAGTGATATAATCATAGTAATGATGATAATCTGGGTTACTAGAGCTTTCTAACTTTTTTTTCATTTGGCCAGAAAGAAGGTTTTTCCGATAACTTGAAACTATGTCAACAACATGAGAACCCGTTTTTTTGAATTTACTTGTGTTGACAGCAAGTTTAATTCGTACACCATGATTGCATGGTATTACATGTACCGAACCTTTATCGGATTGATTCTTAGACTTAACGGAATTAAGTTTTTCTAAGAATCTAAAAACGCTTTCAAAAGCTCTAAATAGATCTTTGTCAATTGATCCATCACGATAGTAATCCTCAAAAAGATTAAGAGTTAATTGATCGCTGTCGTATGCGTCAAAAATAATTTCACTTTCCTAAAGTATATGATAAGAAAGAGTTCGTTTCCACAGAGAGGAAATTGTAGTTATTATGTATTCAATTTCCTAAAGTAACCAATTGAGGGGATTTCTGATTTTTATGTAAGCAATAGAAGTAAATTTTAAAAGCAAAGTAAATTGGAGAAATAATCAATGAGAGAAATATATTGGTCAAGGAATTCATCTTCAATCTTAAACATGTTCTTGCATATATGATTATAATTACAATTTAATCTCTTTATCATCAAAAGCCTAGAGTATCAAGAGAGCAAGATAATCTATTAATTTCCTAAGTTCATCAACACACACATTAGAGCTGCGTATGTGAATTCTACTTAAAGAATAACCTAACGCCTTGCGCTAATTAAGTTCAATTCCTAGGAGCATTAAGTTTCAGAAATATGCTAATCAATGCAATTGTCATACATTGCGCATAACAATTCGGACAATGGTCAAACTCTACATATGATCACGAGAGTGTATCACTACAAACCGTAATCATATCATGATACTTTTATTCAGTGTTATCGCTCGATGAAAAACCCTAAAATAGCTATGGACAAGGATGCAAGTTCAATTAATTGGCCACTTAACTAACCAAACATCTAAGTCCTATCACAATACATCAATCATGTGATTATTAAAAACAGTAGAGATTTGAACGATAATCAAGAGAGAAAACTAATACATAACTCAAGCACATGTTTTCGAAATCGGATTACATCCTTAACCAATAATATTAAATTAGCTACTCATAGCTATGGAGTTCATCATAATCAATAATCAAATAAAGAAGATGAAAGCAAAGCAAAGAAAACCCTAGTAACGTAAGTAAAAGCGGCTATCTCCAAGGCTCCTAGAATAAAATGTGATACCAAAAGTTGTAGAAGTCTTCCTTTAATAGCTCTCTTGTTCCAAAATTAGGTCTAGTCTTCAAAATTCCGTTAGATGAAAATCCACCAAGCCCGTATGTGAGAAAAACCCATGTAGAAATTATACCAAAAATACGTCGCCGGAAAACAGGCACCAACGCCGGAAGTTGACCTAAATAGCCTGAAAACATCTCAAAACCTAAAGTCCACCTTGGCCACCAGTCAAATCTCAGTGTCAATCGAGTTAACTCGGGTCAAGCACCGAGTTAAACTGAGCCAAGATCTTACTCACTGGATGGGCCGAGTGTCCAAGGCCGAGCTATTGCAATCTTGCATGTGCCATAAATTGTGTTGCACCAACATGGCGCTTTCACAACCTTCTCATGGAAACTATACACTTGTAATCATCTTCTCAAAGACCACCTCTTTGCACTCTTGCTCAGCTCAAAACATCTCTTCCAACGACTCCATACTTCCCAGTACCACAGATTCAAACACCATCTGCACATGACTTTCAATATTACTTCCTAATCAGATTTCAAACACAACCAGCCCACTCAACAAATTTCGTTCCTCCGCACATTCCCAACTGCCACTGCAATTCATATATCACCAGCTAACCATATGCAGTTTCATACATTCAATTCTCTACAGCTGTTGTTATGCTGCAACTCCAATTCATGCCTTCTCACTCATTGCCTCCACCAAACCAGAGTTTCCACCAGTCGCTAATCTGCAACTACAACACGCTTGACAGTTTAGCAGCCAAATGCATTAACCTCTTCTCTGCCTTGCATTAGGCTTCTTCTTTGCTGCATCATCTTCATTGTAACCACTTCATTCTTCAATTGCAGTACACAACACCAGCATCAACACAACTTTGCACATTTCCTGTAATTCTCAGAACAAACCAACCTTGCAATCTTCCTTGGCTTCACTGTAACTTCCCTGCAGCACAGTGACATCACTATTTCCCCACGCCATGGATATTAATGCAGTTCCAAGCCTACAAATGCAACTCCGCACCACCAGGACCTAATTGCAAACATCCGATACCCATTTCATTCACTGCTCTTCTCTCGCAATTCCATGAGCAACAGCAGAAGACAGCACTTCGTCCTCTAACTTGCAACAGCGTAACCACTAACCGATCAAAAAAAAAAAAACCCATTGTTACCTGCTCCTAGTCATTCAGCTTCTCATGTTCACCTGCAATTTCTTGCACCTTCTTTCAGCTTCATTCTAGCTATAATAGCTCAGACCAAATCACTACCAGAAACCCATTACAGCTTCCCTATAGCGGCAACATTTCAGTAAACTGTAGCTAAACCAAAATACCATCAACAACATCTGCTCAAGTGCAAAATAACCCACCAGAAACTGCATCTCGAACTTCATTTCTTCCTAATCAGTCTCATGGCATCAATGTTCTTCAATAATCCAACAAACCCATATCTTAATTTCAGTTCAGGGAAGAACTCACAAATCAAACCCTAATTTCATCTTCACAAAACCCTTTCTCTTAGCGATCTGCTTCGTTTCTAACACCAACATCTTGAGTTACTTCTTGATTCAGTAAGACCCATCTGTTCTTCTCATTCCTGTAACTCTTCACCGCAACCAATTCTTCCATCAGGACCATGGATTCTTCCTTGTTCTTCATCACTCTAATAGTCTCTATCGTCTCCTCTTCGTTTAACTCGGTTGAAATCACCAACAACAGTCACTCATGTTTTTTTCTCTCACACAAAACCAGATCTGCTCTTATCTCTCTCTCGATTCCTCTCTCACAACAAATGCCATGGCTCTTTTGGTTTCAGTGGAGTAAGTGGAGAATAGACAACGATGAGGGAATTGATTTCTCTCTCGAACTTTAGGGTGAGTGTAGGAATAAGGTTGGATATAACCACCTGGTAAAGTAGATAAGGGATACCCAGTGACCAACTCATACATGGCTTGTCAGTTCAAGAGAACCGATACCATTCTTCACTCTTTCTTGCGCAATATAACCTACCCACATATCACTCTCCGCCCGTGAATTGACCTTTACGCTCCAAATGGACGATTTCTCCTTCTTTGCTCATAATGACTCCAAAGTACCTAAATAAG
>JAJJWW010004016.1:0-58224 GCA_023531295.1 Papaver armeniacum | reverse complement strand
TTCTTTCTCATTTTTGATTAACTGATTTTAATTGCAACCTTCTCTCGCTTTGTCGGCGATCTCCTGTTTCTAAGCGCATATGTAATCAGCGAGGATTTCCACGCTACCCCTTACTTTCGATTTTTGCCTAATTATCCATTTAGAGATGTAAGATCAGAATATTTATTGGTTAATTCAAAGTGTTACATATGAAAGTAAGAATTACTTAAGAAGTAAGGCACTCTTAAATATATACTGTACTAACAATCTCCAAGATCCCTCCCCTCACTCGACCCTTTATATAGAGGTAATACATAGTGGATGGCAGTAAGCTATCCTTTATTTTCGGGAATGTCTGTGAAGTGTCGCGTGTACAACTATTCAATCTCATGACACTTCTTAACCCTCGCCAGGTTCCATGTCTTTCGGTTGTTTTGTATATGCGTTTCTCATTGCGTCGTTTATTTTAGTTTCTGCTGACTCCTCGCGGTACCGTCGTTTATTGATCCCGCGAGAGCCCTATGCATTGCGATATTATGATCCTACATATATTTCAAACAATTCCTCCTATTTATTATTTAGCTTCTATAATGGATCCAAGAAAAAATTGCAACATACAATGGTTTTAATTACTTAACATTTGTGAAAATTTGAATATCCCCTCGTTTAGACACATGGATAAGGTTATGGAAAAATTATCTTTTTATTTACTCATTATGAAAGAAGTTATGGGTCTAGTGTTCAAAGAACAAATGTGGTAACTCCAAGACCACATAAAAAAACAAAAGATCTATCTTGGTCGTTACTTGCCAATGCTAGCGGTGGTGTACCACTTGGTGTCTCTTCTTCTAATGTTGCAGAACTCGAGCACTTAACGATTTGGAAAAATACTTACAAGCTACAAATCGTTGATAATGTGGATGATTTTGATATATCGGGGATGGTGGAGATTGAATGGTATTAATTTTCCTATTGTCCAAATTATGGCGCGTGATCTATTAACACCACCGGCTTCATGTCAGCTTGCATCAATCTACTTTTAGTGCATGTGGTAGGTTTTTGATGATAAAAGAAGCATTAAAGCCGGAAATGTTAGAAGCTCTCATATGCGTGAAGGATTGGGATGATGCAAAATACAGACCAAGCTTATATTGATGAGATCGCAGCTGAATTCAACGTCAGGGTGATTGATGATTAAACAAGGCTTTAGCAATTTTAAAGGGTTTGAACAAAGCAAAGGAAAGATATTTGAGTAGGTGCAACCTAGTTGGGATGTACTCAACATATCGTGATGCATTTGAGTAGGTGCCAACCTAGTTGGGATGTACTCAACATGTAGTGATGCGCTCACCTAATATATTTTTAACTTTATTTTGATACGCTACTTTGATCTATTATGTAAACAAATTTATTAAACTTTATGAATTCCTGCTTTCTTTTTTGGTAAGTAAGTACCTCTCATTAATAAATTAATTCATTTTTCTTTTCTATACTTGATAAATATTTCATTATTTAGTTGTTTCCCTTTTATTTATTTTCTATTAATTGTCCTAATAAAATTGGATTTCCGATGTATTGACCTTTAAATGAGGGAATGTTTGACATTACAATATGTTGATATAAGATGTCAATTACAAATTGGACATCGAAGAATAGTTGCCCAAGTGGTTTTGGTCATTGATACGATGTACGAGGTACTAAGTTCAACACTTCACCTTCATATTTTCAAATGAAGAGGTAATGGTTTAACTCAAGAAGTTGCCAAAGCCTGGACCGGCCAAAATTAAAGCAGGCCTGGCTCAGGCCCAGGCTAGGCGCACTTGATAGGATCCAGGACAGGCTTGGCCTGGCCAGCTTTACTAACATGCCGACCCCGGCCAGCCAGCAGCCTGTGGATAGGCCGATCGAGGCGGCAGGCCAAGCCGCCGCCGATCGAGGCAGCAGGTTGTGTCGTGCCGATCGAGGTATGTGCCAAGCTGTGCCGGCCTGTTTGACACCTCTAGACGTCCACTATGACCAATAGCGCATTTATTAAATCAATCACGTATTTATGTAAGAACTACCATGGTACCTTTTTCTTATATACATGTGTCATGTTCCACGGCAAAACCCTTTAGTATTAACCGACATCACCTCAGATACATGGTAGGCCGAGAAAGGTGTTTTTGCCTACGGTTAACGTAAGGAGTGCACGGTGCCTATTGGAGGCAGGGCAAGTACGGCCGAATCCACGTGGAGATGGAGTGTGTACGGTTTATCTCAAGGCTTCTAACTGATTTCTAACAGAGAGTAACACAAATATTAGTTGTCGATACGACTAAATGGTTGTTGTGACTCTAATCTCAAACAAGTAGATTGTAAGCAATTTGGAGAACACTAGGGTAGTTGATTCCACCACCGACCCTATGCTAAGGCAATTCAACTAATGTTGTGTTCTTGTATCTTCCTAAGGAAGATTCTAAAGAATGATGTATCAACTAATTTTACTAATTTCCCTAGTATCAACCGTCTTCTTACAAAGACAGTTGATCATAGGTTCCTTGGTCAAGTAGCTAAGCATCATTCCTATCATATTAAGCACAAATCTTCTTCCATGGAAGTCTCAAATGAAGAATTTATTAACCACTTTATCTAATTCTCCCCTAGTATTGGTCACTTCTTACAAGATGTACCCAATCACGGGGATAATTTGATCAATTAGCTAACTATACTCCTATCTCAATCAAGCACAAAGAACAACAACAACATGAATATGAATTACTCAACATATTATCAAGGGTTTCAATAACACCCTAGTAAAATAAATTAGAACATAACCAAATGAGTTAAAATAGAAATTAAACTAAGGTTGGTGCACCGCTAATCCAGCATCCCTTTACATCCACCCTTCAACATATTTATACATGCCAAACCCTAGTTCACTTAACTTGGAAATTAAACAAAGACCTCTCACCCAAAGTCAGCGAATCGTTGTCCCCTCTCGTTCATGCGGCTCGAAAACTCCTTAATTTGATGTTCCCCTCACCGTGAAGAAACCCTAAACCCTAATTATTTCTATCTCAAACTTAGCCTCTAGGGAAGAAGCTATGGAAGAGATAGAGAGAAACTAGGTGGGGAAGGTGGTGCGGCCGGGTTGTGTTGGTGGCTGGTCTGGGAAGTTGTTAAGGTGGCTCTGCTCGAGTTTGGTCGAGAGAAAGAGGGGTGGAGAAACTCGAACCTGGGTTTGGGGGTCGGGGAGAAAGAGAAGAGAAATGGAGAAGGGGTGTTTGGCTCGATGGGTGTAGGTGTAGATGGTTTCGTGTTGGGCGCGCACGAGAGTTGATGTGCATGAAGGAGCGAGTTGATGCGGCGGAAATCGATGCGTGGTCGATGCGACCGCCGAATGCATGGCGATCTCACGGCCGATGGAACGGGCTTGGGTCCGGGTTATGGGCCGGGTCTTGGACTGCTCAAGCCCATGTCTTGTAAATGGGTTGCTACTTGTTGGGTTGCAACCGATGCGCGCGGTTTTGGCTGCCCATAGACGCTCGTCTCCAATTTTTCTCGCTCTTTTGGCTCCTCAATTTCTCCGAGCTTTATTTTACTACCTAAAACATAAAATTAATTAGTACAAATATTTATTCTTGAAAACAGGAAAATACAGAATTTGGGATAATATCTGGATTTCTGGAGCACAAAAGATGAGTTAAATGCCAATAAAAAGGTGTAGAAATATGCAATATTTGGCACTCATCAAATACCCCCAAACCCGAATTTTACTTGTCCTCAAGTGAAACCGAAATTAGGAAATCCTAACTATACCACCTGCCGCTGGTCTCTCGAATGCATTTAGCGTATGCACTAAGCCTTTAAACCCCTAGGTGTCCCTAGTGGATGAGTTGTAGTCTCGTGAGGGTTTACCAGAGGTGTACCCACAAACCGTCTCCAACTTCTCGAGCATAAAAGAGTCTCAAGCATCCAAGGAGCTATGTGGACATAGAGTTTCGCATGCTAGTAACACGAAGTTAGAACTACCAAAGAACGCATTCTCATCCTTAAGAGTTGAGCGAGAAGTAACCATACCATATGAAAGAATTAGGGTTCGAGAGTGATCACAAGCCTCACTTCGCCTCACCAATAGGGTTTTATGATAATTGCACTCAAAAAGACCGCCTTTTTAGTCTCTCATGTGTGCAAAGTAGAATAAAGAGAGAAATCCCGCACACGTTGAAGGTGAGAAGGATAACCTTCCAAATAATTTACGGAGACTCCACAGAGTTGTGGACAAATGAATCTTTTTCTCATGATCTCTAAGAAAGGAAATCAACCATTAGTAAGGATGGGAGTACTCACTTACCTTCTCACCCGATCGGCAATTAATATCACTCTCTCTCAGCATTCATAGAAACGTCTTCAATCTTCGGTCTTCGGTCTTCAACTGTTGATGATGAACTTCTGAACTTCACAAAAACTTGACACTTTGTATTTTTTTTTTTAATTAAGTACATGAAATGAAAATAACAATAAAACAATAAAACTCAATTTTCCACAACTTGTATGTCTTGATTTCATAAACTTCACTAATTCTCATCTTATCTTCTTTTCCTTGAATTGTTGCATGTAAACCTTGGACTATTTCAACTTTTCTTCAAATATTCTGATGTTGCTCGCTTGGCGACGATGATGTGTTTCTATGAATCATGATGTTGTTGAGAGGGAGAGAGTGATGCTAACTGCAAATCGAACTACAAGAAGGAGTTTTCATCTTTAAACGTCACCCTCATGATTGACAAAATTAGCACTCAAGAGATCAAAAATAGTCTCAAAGTGGTGCGAAGTTGGTAGCTCACCATTCCTACCCTGGAATTGACGACGGTGACACACACTCTAATGATTTTTTAGAAAGTCACAAAAATGAAGGTCGATTGCCTCGCTTGATGTAAAAATGGGTAGTCTCCACTATGGGTGATCACAATTCTACTACCGAATATCTATACAAAGACCTAATTTGCCCTCCCAAGATGGTTAAATCCAACTTTAACGCTCTAATCAACTAAGAAACCCGATTGTGTTCTCCAAGATTTCCAAGTTCGGTTATTTCGGTCGACTCTATGTAAACATAGCTAGAAGCATGCTAGTGACTCTAAGATCTCTAAAAGTTGGAGGTTTTTATGTACATATTTACAAAGAGTTTTGAATTTTTGAATTTTTTGAATTTTTTGAAGTTTTTGATTTTTTTTTTTTTTTTTTTTTTTTTTTTTTTTGAAATAAAAGACTAAAACTCTATATGCAAATGCACCCCAAACTAAATCAAACATTGTCCTCAATGTGTCAACAAGATAATAAGAATTCAAAAAGTCACATACCAAGAGAACTATGTTGAGTAGAGAAAAGGGAAGAGATTACCGGATGTCGGCGAAAGCAAGATTAGAGCTTCATTAGTCAAGGCTAGAATCCAACATTCTCAGCTGAGATCATATTGGATTAGCACAATATATTCAAAAGAAGACTCTACTGATTCAAGATAGAAGATTTTAACAAGACCTACTGATTATATACAAGGAAAATTCACCATATACCAACAATCTAAAGAGTTGAGGATCAACCCAAAAGAAGATATGCAGAGACATCAACAAACTTACACAAATATAACATGAGAGCGTAAGTAAGATCATAAGTGAATGATTTTCCCCAAACCTAAACTTGTCAATGTGTGTGTTTTTGAACACAAAATCTTGCAATTTTAAAGGCAGATCATTGATGCGTGTCGTAACCACAACAAATTAATCAATATTTTTCCACCTAATTAACAAGTAATATAGTGGTAGTTAAGTTCGTTCCCACGAGGAGCAAGAGATTCTTAGTTGTAAAAATTGTCACGAAAAGGGGGGTGTAAAGCAAAGAAAATAAACAAAGCAATTCAAAGATAAAGTTGAAATCAATAAGAGAGACAAGATCAAGGAATCCTTCTTCGTAGCAAAACAATGATTCAAGTTGTGTTTTTCATCCACATGTTATTAGTAATGATTATCACCAACCGTAGGTAAAGCATCTAGATCAAGCTAAACCCCTAAATCCTCAGATGTATCGGGATACGAAAGTTCTCGACAACCGGATTCTATTTACCAAACCACCTAGTAGTAGATCACTCAAGATGTAATTTAAATAAACGCATTAAGATTTATGAACTTATTAGATTGATATTAGTAGTTAGACTCTTAGATTAAGGTCTACTTGCTAACGTTGTTTTCACACACAATTGCTCCACGGAATCCCTCCGCAAGGTCTCGTGTTTGCTACTTATGTAAAGAGTCAAGAAAACGATTACTTATCTCCTAACTTTCACTAGCTTTAGATCAAATTAATAAATCAATTTAGCGTGCACTCTAAACAACCTATCAATCAACCATGAATGAATAAACATTCCTATTAGTAAAAACAAACGATAATCATGTGAAAAACTTCAAGATAGAATTAAAACAAAACTCAAATCATATTAAGAACTAGGAATTCATCCTCAATCAATAATAAAATTAGCTACTCATGTCTTTGAAATTCACACAAATAATTAAAGGGAGAATTTTTAAAGTTCACACAAATAATTAAAAAGAAGAATTTTGAAAAGCAAGCAAAAACACAAGTGTTGTGTGTGTAGAGAGATGTGTAGAGAACTTCTCTACTTATATGCTTCAATGTTCTCCAAATCTTCCAAGGAATAGAATCCTCATTCCATAATAATTCAATTTCCAAATTCAAGTCTTTCTCATCTTCCATCTTCTCTTTCCAAATTTGAGACAAATTCTCCATCCAATTCCAAGTCCAAGTATTCAAACCCATGAGAAGAATCCAACACAAAAATCAGTAATTTTAATCGCTGAAAGCCGGTATTATGGCCGGAATCCTACTAAAGTCGCCGAATCTTCTTCTCCGCTCCGACGAATATTCCGCACGAAAGATCGTCCAAGTTAACGGTCAAATAGGTCAAACTGCTAGTCAATGGGTCAAGCAAGAAGAGTGACTCAGCCACCGAGTCAAGATCTTACTTCGCTAATCGTCTGACCGGGGTTGAATCGCCTGATCAGTCATCGCCGAGTTGACTCGGCAGTGTAAACCTACCGAAGTTTCGCTATTTACAGGATTTCTGCCAAATTCGTGCCTCACTTCAGCCTTCATTTCTGCTCGAAAATTCCTAGCATACATCTAATACAATTCAAGCATTCATTTTGTTCATTCCCCGCAGCCTTCATTCTTCCTTGTAATTTAAAGAATCCCAAAATTTCTTCAATCCGATCTCGAGACAAACCCATTTCTGCTTCAAACAATGTCCATCAACACCATCAACGACATCGATTCATCTCCAATTTCTTCACTGTTTTCTCAAATTAACAAAAACCTGCTCTTAAATCAAGTATCATTAATTTCATCTTCAAAGAAACTACCTCCTCTTCTTCAACTCTCGATGCGAGAATTGTACCCATCTTCATCATATCACAACAGCGTTCTTCAATTGTGGGAGTTCATTTCTTCAATTTCAAGCCCCATCGTTACACAGCAGCATCACCAAGCCATCTTTCGATCAAGGTTTTTCATCCACGAGACCTTCTTGACTTCAAATTCTTCTCAATTTCAACAATAATCTCTCAATTTCGATCCCTAACTTCTCTTTCATGGCGCTGCAGATGTCACAAAGACCACCAACTGATTCCAGCTTCATAACTTCAACCAATGTCTTCTTTAAACAGCACCAAACCCAACTCGCTCAATCTACCACCATCTTCAACGTTAATAGCACAAATTCATCGTTACTGATCCTCGATTTTATCTCTCACAATCGAATCCATGTTTAACCCTTTATTCATCACTGATTTCTTTCACTTGTTCCATCATCAATTCATAGTAACAAAGACCACCACCTTCTCCAAAAAGCGCTCGCCATCTCTGCCATTGTTCTTTCTCTTCTATCAATTTTCCCGATCTGGTATTACCAGCAGCAACTGCTGCCTCTCTTGGATTTAGGGACGAAATGATTGAGAGAATAAAACTTTTCTCAATTTTAGGTTATACAAATTGGGTTCGGACCTGGGCACTAATATGGGCCGCCCAATAACATCCCAAGCTAACTTACATAGGTTCCTTGAGTATTTAACCGTGATGCCGCAACACTTAAAATGGGCTTCCCCTTATCCTTAGCTGAGTTGTCTTTAATTGACTCTTTTACTCTAAAAATGTTAGCCTGGAAATGACATTTTTTCCCTTTTGCTCAAATTAGGTGATTTCTTCTTCTTTTCGTGCACAGGCTGACCCATAGTAGCTATAAAACTCAAAACAAGCGTAAAATACATAATTTACAAGAACAATAGCAAAGAAAGCATAAACAATAGATAGTACATAGGATGTATTCTACACCCTATCAAATTCCCCCACACTTAGACTTTGCTAGTCCTCGAGCAAATCAAACTAAAAACTCACAACTTCAAAGCTCAGCGTCCCAAGCATCCAAAGAGCTATGAGGACATAGAGTTTCGCATGCTAGTAATAAGAAGTTAGAAATACTAAAGAACATATTCTCGTTCTTAAATGTTGAGTGAGAAATAACCACACCATAATGAGAGAACGCGTGTTTGAGAAACGATCAATAAGCATTTCGCCTCGACTTCTGCCTCACCAAAAAGGATTTTATGATAATTGCACTCAAAAAGACGGCTTTTTTTTATGGGTCTCACATGTGTGAAGGTAGGAATGAAGAGAGAATTCTCGCAACACTTTGAATGGTGGGAAGGACAACTTTCAAATATTTTTAAAACCCACATCTTAACATTTTGAAAAACCATTTTTCTGACGATCTCTAAAAAAGGAAATCAACCAATATTATCGAGGATGAGATTACTTACTCACCTTCTCATCCGATCACCAATTATGATAACACCACTCTCACGGCATCCAATAGAAACGTCTTCCGCTCCTCGTCTTTATCTTCTTGGTCTTCGGCTTCAACTATTGGTGATAAACTCTCGAATTTCGTAATTCCTTGACAATTTGTAACTCTTTTTACCTTAAATCCTTGTCGCTTGAAACTTCCTTATAGATTTTCCTTCCCCACGGTTTATTAAATAAATAAAAACAAAAACAAATATTTCTCTTGTTTTTTTTTTTTTCTTTCTTTTTTTTTTTTTTTTTTTTTTATGAAATTTTCAATCAATTTTTTTTTTTTTTTTTAAAAACAAGAGAAATTAAATACAAAATAAACCATGGCCGTGGGAGAAGTATTTTACCACTTGATTCTTCACAACTTGTATCGCCTCAAAATCATAAACTTCAATAATTCTCACCTTTTGATTTTCTTTGCTCTTATAAATAAATCTTCATACTTGGATATATAATTACCTCATTGTATTGTAAGTCCTCAACATATATGTAAAAATCTGCTCTTTGTATGTTGCTTTACTTGAATATGAAATTTGCTCTTTTCTCGTTAGTTGCTTGTAAACCTTAAACTTTTCCAACTTTCCTTGTAGATTTTGATGTCGCTCCTTGTTGATGATGATGGTGTTTCTATGGACCCGTTGTTGTCGAGAGAGAATGGTGCTAACCGCAAATCGAATTACAAGAAGGAGGCTTTCATCTATAGACGCACCTTTATGATTGACAAAATTAGCACTCAAGATATCAAAGAGTAGTGCTTTATTGGTGGGAGGTTGGGTAGCTCACCATTCTACCCTAATTAACGTACGGTGACACACGCCAAAAGAAAGCTCTTTAGTTAGATGGAAAAATTTCTGGTCGGTGCCTCACATGATATGAATACGGGTAGTCTCCACTAATGATTGATCAGCAACTCTAATAATGCATTTCTCCCCTCGCACCAAATTTGCATCACCGGCATGATTAGATCCATTATTTAACACTCTAACAAGCAAGAAATCCGAATGTAGTTCTCTAACACTTCCAAGTTCAATTATGTCGGTCAGAATCTCTATGTAAACATACCTAGAAGTATGCTAGTGACTCTAAAATCTTAAAAGTTGAAGTTTTATGTAAAACTTTTTTTTTTTTTTTTTTTTAATATACATGCTTAACCACTCCCCCACACTTAAACCTTACATTGTCCTCAATGTAATTGAATCCTCCTAGTAAAGTCAAGGTGGGAAATTTTAACATGATATGGAATAAGAAAAAGAAATAACAAAAAGCAAAAAGACAAGAAATACTAAACCAATGGGTTGCCTCCCATGAAGCGCTTGTTTTAACGTCATTTTACTTCCGACTTAGCTCTTGTAAGATTCACTCCCCATATACTAACAATCGGAAAATTTGGGGATCCACCCATAATACCTGTTTTGCAAACAATAACTGATGAGTGCCAAATAGTGCATATTTATACACCTTTTTATTGGCATTTTACTCATCTTTTGCGCTTAGAAATCAGATATTATCCCAGATTCTGTTTTTTCTTTGTTTTCAAGAATAAATATTTGTATTAATTAATTTTGTGTTTTTAGGCAATAAATAAAGCTCGGAGAAACTGAGGAGCCAAAGAGCGAAGAATTGGAGTCGATCATCTATGGAGCAGATAGCCAAAGCCCGCACGCGTATCAGTCGCAACCCAACAAGGAAGACATGGGCTTGAGCTAGCCATGACCCGATCCGAGCCCGCCACTGAGCCGCCGAGATCTCGCCCCGCTACATCCAACGGTCGCACCGCCTTGCACATCAACGCTTGATGCTCTCGCCAACAAAGCAAAATCACCAACTCCTATCCTCACTGCTCGATCTTCACTCACATCCTCCTACGCCGCTCGGCCCGTCTCATCAACATTCGATGCCTCCGCTTCACAACAAATCTCCCTACACCCTATACCCCCACTCGAGCAGACCCATTCTCTTCTCCATCTTCTTTTCTCCGACCAACCTCTCGCAACCCCATCTTCTTCTTCCCCAACCTTACCTCCACCTCAACACCACCATCTCTTTCCCCGACAGAGCCATCACTACCAGATCCGCACCACCTTACCTAATCACTCTAGTTCCTTCATAGCTTCTTTCCTAGGAGCTAAGAGAGAAATAGACAGAGATAGGTTAGGTTTCACTCAATCAATCACGCATGGAGCTCGAGGTGATTAGATGTAAGGGCGAAGCGATTCAGTGGTATGGGTTTGTTGATTTTTCAATTAAAATAGAAATTAGGGTTTGGTATTTTGGAATTTCTCTGCATGTATAAATAGATGAGTTAGAAGTTATTTTTTCTCATGCCTGGGTTAGCCAGTGCGTCAATTAGGTTTAGTTGTGTTTTAATTTGTATTTTTGCTACTCTAATCATGTTTTAGTTCAATTTGCTAGGGTTTGAGATGAAACCCTAGCTTTCTGCTATGTGATTCATGTTACTTATAGTTCTCTTGAATGCTTGAATATTTTCTAGGATAGAATTAATCTTAGTGCTCAATACTTTGCCCTCACAAAGGCATGCCAATGCCATGGATGTAATCAGGGAGTTAGAATATCCCCAGATTGATAGTGCTACAACTCATGCTTTAGAGATTTTTGTTAATTCCTTGACTAGTCAGTGCATAATTAGAAAGTTAGTGCTCCTATTGATTCTTTAGTTGTGATTAAATCATCCATTGGTGAAACACCTTAGTAAATGGTAGACTTGACACTTCTCCATTACCTCGTTATAAGGGCAAGAGTAAGATAAGTAGTCAATTTACAAGTGTAGGTTAGTGGTGGATTCAAAGACCCTAGGGCTCTTTAATTTGTATCTTTTACCTTAGTTTAGCGTCACTTCAAGCTCAAACTCACCCGTTTCGACACAAAATACCCTTTTGTTACTCTGTCACTTGAAATCAGCTTTAGAAGCCTTAGATCATACAAGAGCACCACAAGTCTCTCGTGGTTCGACCCGCACTTGCTCTGAGTCCTACAACCAAGACACCGTGCACTTGCGGTATAACACGAGGTCATAAATTAAACACACTTCGAGGCTACTAAGTTTTTGCGCCATTTCATGGGACTTGCGTCCTGTGGTGATTTTCTGGCTAAGCTTTACCGATTTTCAACCCTGTATATATGCCTTGCATTGTTATCTTTAACTCGTGTTAGTGTAACTTAGTTATTTCAACCATCACTTGCATCCTTTATTACTTGCATCTATTTTTGTTACTTGCATCTACTTGCATCTATTGTTGTTAATTTTTCAACCTTTCATTCCATCCTGTTAGAGCATCATACATCTGTAATCTTCCTTTTCTTGTTTAACTTAGTGTAACTTAGTGTAACTTGGTGTAATTTTCATTCTAATTTGCATTATAGCTGTAGCTCGGTTAACCTTGTAGCTCGGTTCACCTTGCATTGTTAACTCTAGCCTTGTGTTAGTATAGCTTAGCTGTCAAATCCCCTGTCACCAATTACCGATCTCTTTGCTTTAACATGCACCTTTCTTGAACTGAAACTTCTTTGTTGAGCTAACAGTGCATGTGGTATGCAATCGAGCAAGCCCCGTGACTCGTAAGGTACCCGAGCTCGTTGTCCGCAGACCTGTTGCGGCTATCAGTTGCTGAGCAACCAAAGAAAGGGAAGGCAAGGAGCACAGAACTTGAGGTCAGCTGTAATTGAACCTTGTATTAACATACAAATAAGACCCTGAATGCATGTTTGAACCCAACATAAAACCTGTGCACATCACTCCTAAGCATAACCCCGTGTACCCCCGTGTAGACTGTGGCTGTAGGCCTCAAACTTATGCAAACCAATGTAACAACTGAGTGGCTATTTATGGTGCGTAAATGAAAATTTATTGATCTTGTTGAGCTATCTGTTTGTGTGTTCAGGCATTGAAAATTGGCCGAACTAGCCGCCTCTTCACCGTGAAGTTTGGGTTTTCAACAAAGACTTCGAGTTTAACTCCAGCCCCGTAGCCGAGATTAAGCCGCAATCGCTCGGTACTGCTGCATCTCGCAGTGAACCTTGCATACCCCGGCATAACCCCCGAGCTCGCCCCTGTGCCTTGTGTGTACTTGTGAAACCTTGCCTTGCGTTACCCCGTCCTTAGCTTCAGTGCCACAAGTTGTGAGCTTGAGGAAAACTGAGCTTTGATTGCATGATAAAACCGTGTTAGGCGTTTCTCACACCTCAAATCTTGCACCGGTAGGTTCTGTGACTCAGTTGTCTAAGTTGTAACTAGCTCTAAACCGTGTGTGACTCGTGAGCCATCTCGCTTTACACTTTTGGTGCAAAACCCGTTGACAAACCCGATGCTATGCCTTTGGTATAGCCATTTGAGTTGTAAATTTGAGTCAGTCAACCTCGTGCCTAGTGAGCTACTACCCCGAGCTAAGTTGCAAAGATTGTGTGCACAGTAACTAGTAAACCGCACACAACCGAAGCCCACCCATTGGGCTCAACCTAAGCTGCAAAACAACTAAGCCTGAAAACCAAATCTCAAGCCCAAATATTGGGCGGCAACTGGTCAAACCGCACAACCTTTGGCCTGCATAAGTTGAAGCCCAAATATTGGGCCGAGCACTTGAAGCCGCCACCGAACTCAACCTGGCCGCAACCAAATCGAGCCCATAGTCTGTTGGGCTATACCCCTTTTCGCCGGCCGCACATGTTCATCTAACTTGGGATTACACCAAACCGAGCCCAACTCAACCTAATCTGGGCTGCTCACAATCAATCCACCTCGGGCTATACTTTTTGTGTAGCCACAAAACCCGGGGTTTCAAACAACAAATCCCAAACAAACCAAAGCCCACAAAACCAAACTCACTAAAAACCAAATTGAGCCCACAACAACCCGGGCTTCCCACATAAACCAAAGCTCCCAACAAAACCAAAGCCCAATAAACCAAATTCCCACATAAACCAAAGCCCATTTTTTTGTTATATTTGTAAGAATGTTAATGTTTCGTACATTATCTTCATTGTATATAATCCAAGAGGACTTGTTAATTTTTTCTTTCTTGAATCGGTTGAGTCTTCTTGTGCATTTTTTGTGCTAATCCGATATGATCACCACTGGAGAATGTTGGATTTTGCCTTGATTAATGAAGCTCAACCTTGCTCTACCGACATCCCATAATTTCTTCCTTTCTCTTATCAAAGATAGTTCTCTCGGTATGTGACATTTAAATTTTTTTCTATATGTAGACACATTGAGGACAATGTTTGATTTAGGTTTGGGGGTGCATTTGCATTTAGAGTTTTTAGTCTTTTATTTTATCTTTTAATTTTACAAAAAAAAAAAAAAAAAAAAAAAAAATCAAAAACCCTTTTTGTAAAAACCTCCAACTTTTAGAGATTTTAGAGTCACTAGCATGCTTCTAGCTATGTTTACATAGAGAATCTGACCAAATAATGTAACTTGGAAGTACCCTGAGAACACAATCGGGTTTCTTAGTTGATTAGAGCGTTAAAGTTGGATTTAACCATACCGGAGAGGCTTAATTAGGTGTGCTGTTTAGATATTCGGTAGTAGAATTGTGATCACCCATAGTGGAGACTACCCAATTTACATCAAGTGAGGCACCAACCTTCAATTTTTTCGCAACTTTCTAGAAAAGTCATTTAGAGTGTGTGTCACCATACGTAAATTCCTATAGGAATGGTGAGCTACCCAACTTCGCACCAATTTCAGCACTACTTTTGATCTCTTGAGTGCTAGTTTTTGTCAATCATGAGGGTGACGCGTCTAAAGATGAAAACTCCTTCTAAATACCGATTTGCCGTTAGCATCACTCTCTCTCTCAATCAGCAAGACCCATAGAAACACATCATCGTCAACAAACGGAGCAGCATCAGAATATTGGAAAGAAAAATTGATATAGTCCAAGGTTTATGTGCAACAAAGAAAAGAAAATAGGATGAGAATTAATAAAATTTATAAAATCAAGACAATACAAGTTGTGGAAAAATTGAGTGATAAAGTCCTTTGTCCATGGAGTTAGTTGTTTCATTATTTGTATTTTTATTTTCACTTATTTTAATGTAAAAAATAAAAAATAAAAAATCAAAAAAAAAAAAAAATCAAAAAAAATAAAAAAAAATCAAAAAAAATAAAAAAAAATAAAAAATCAAAAAAAAAATATTGTAGTTTATTTTTGCTACCACCATGGTAAAGAAGAATTTAAAAAAAAAATCCAAACAACAAGTAATTTGAGAGAAAAGTTAAAAATTGTCAAGTTTTGTGAAGTTTAGAAGTTCACATCAACAATTGAAGACCGAAGACCAAGATTGGAAGACGTTTCTATGGTTCTTATGAGAGTGATATTAATTGCCGATCGGGTGAGAAGTGAGTGAGTACTCCCACCCTTGCTAATGGTTGATTTCTTTCTTAGAGATCATCAAAAATTCTTTTATCCACACTTCGTGGAGTCTCCGATTTTATTTCGAAGGTTATCCTTCTTACCTACAACGCAGAAGTGATTTCTTCTCTTTATTCCCGCCTCGCACACATGAGAGACTAAAAAGCGATCTTTTTGAGTGCAATTATCATAAAACCCTAATGGTGAGGCAGAAGTTGAGACTTATGATCACAATCGAATCCGAATTCTTTTCATATGGTATGGTTACTTCTCGCCAAGACTTAAGGATGAGAATGCGTTCTTTGGTAGTTCTAACTTCATGTTACTAGCATGCAGAAACTCTATGTCCTCAGCAGCTTCTTGGATGCTTGAGACTCTTTTACACGCTGAAGTTGGAGAAGGTTTTGTGGGTACACCTCTGCAAACCCTCACGAGACTACAACTCGTCCACTAGGGACACCTAGGGTTTAAAGGCTTAGTGCATACGCTAAATGCATTCGAGAGACCTTAGACAGGTATAGTTAGGATTTCTTATTTTTCTTTTCACTTGAGGACAAGTAAAATTCAGGTTTGGGGTATTTGATGAGTGCCAAATAGTGCATATTTATACACCTTTTATTGGCATTTTACTCATCTTTTGCGCTTAGAAATCGATATTATCCCGTGATTCTGTGTTTTCTTTGTTTTCAAGAATAAATATTTGTATTAATTAATTTTGTGTTTTTAGGCAATAAATAAAGCTCGGAGAAACTGAGGAGCCAAAGAGCGAAGAATTGGAGTCGATTGAATTGAGTTGGGCTGAGTTTTGGTGTAAGCCCAAGTGGTTGTGTAGAGCCTAGTTTGTTTGTAGAGCCCAAGTTAGATGAACGAGTGCAGCCTAGCCTTAGGTTGAGTTGGGCTCGGTTTGGTGTAAGCCCGAATTATGAAAAATGAAAATCGATTCAACTCGGTGAATCGCTGAGTAGGCCCGAAAAGATGTTTAAATTACGGCCTACTTACTGTGAATACCACAAAAGTGCACGGTGTCGTGATGTAGCACTCAAACGACGTCGAACCACGTGAGACTTGTGGTGCCCTTTATGTGATCTAAGGCTTGCTACTTAACCGAATTTCAAGTGACAGAGTAACAAATAGTGTTTTGCCGAAACGGCTGAGCTTGAATCGAAATATGAACCTAAACTAAGGTAAACAAATAGTGACAGGGGATGCTAAGGTCTCAATTCCACCACTAACTCCTATTCGCGGCTCAACTGAGTTGAGACTTTCTTGCCCCGTGGATCGGGCATGGTGTCAAACCCACCACTTATCTAAGGGGTTTCTCCATGTTATGCTTCAATTATCGCCTAAATTGCTAACCTAGAGTATCAAGTTGTCTAATGAAGCACAACCACCAAGAGAATTAGCTATTGTGCCTAAAGTGTGAGTCAGGCAATCTCAAAACAACATTTAACCCGACTACAATGGATACAAGGCATCCATTGTGAAAGAAAAAGTGTTGGATGCTCTTACCGAAAACATAATTATAATTTTGAACATTCAAGATAGTTCAACAGTTTAAGAACATAATATGGAGTTAGGGTTTGAAACCCTAACAAAACTAATTAAAACATAATACTGCAAATTAAATCTACAATGAAGCACTGGCTAGCCCAGGCGTAGTTTCTACACAAACCCCTCAGTTGTATTTATACATCCAAAATCAACCAAACCCTAATTTATTATAAAAATAAAATTAATTGGAAAACAGTTCAACCCATACTGATTTCGCTGTTCCTCTTCTCTCGGCTCTCGAAACGCCATGCATGGTTGTTGGTTAACCTAACTCCTAGTTCTTATCTTCTCTAAGTTAGCTTCTAGGGTTGCGTGCTAAGAGAGAGAAAATAAGAGCTAGAGAGGTGGGTGGTGCGGCTGCTGTTGTGGTGATGATGGTGACAGAAGAGATAAAGGAGTTGGTGGTGGTGAGGCGGCTCTGCAAAGGCATGGGGGAGGAGCTGGGTTTGCAGAGCTCGTGGGAAAGAGAGAAGAGAAGAAAGAGAAGATGAGAAGAGAAATGAGTATGGGTCGATAGGGTATAGGGTATGGTGGCTTCGCTGTGAGGCACGAACAGCGGGGGATGATAAGAACGCTTCAGCGAGCGTAGGATCTAGCAGGTGGAGGATCCGAACGGCCGAGGGAGGTGGTTTTTGGAGCGATCCGGGTGTTGCGCGAGTACATCGAGGGTTGATGAGGAGGTCAGAGGACCGTAGGATGTGGATGACAGAGATCTCAATGGTTTGGAGTGGACGGGCTCGGATCCGGGTCATGGGTAGCTCTAGTCCAAGTCTTCCTTGTCAAGTTGCAACGATTTGCGCGCTGCTTTGGCATCTCTCCCATAGATGCTTGACTCCAATTCTTCGCTCTTTTGGCTCCTCATTCTCCAGCTTTATTTATTACCTAAAAACACAAAATTAATTAATACAAATATTTATTCTTGAAAACAAAGAAAACACAGAATATGGGATAATATCTGATTTCTAAACGCAAAAGATGAGTAAAATGCCAATAAATAGATGTATAAATATGCACTATTTGGCACTCATCAAATACCCCCAAACCTGAATTTTACTTGTCCTCAAGTAAAACAAAAATAAGAAATCCTAACTATACCCCCGTCGCAGTCTCTCGAATGCATTTAGCGTATGCACTAAGCCTTTAAACCCCTAGGTGTCCCTAGTGGACGAGTTGTAGTCTCGTGAGGGTTTACCAGAGGTGTACCCACAAAACCTTCTCCAACTTCAGAGTGTAAAAGAGTCTCAAGCCTCCAAGAAGCTATGAGGACATAGAGTTTCTGCATGCTAGTAATGTGTTAGAACTATCGAAGAACGCATTCTCATCCTTAAGTGCTGAGCGAGAAGTAACCATACCATATGAAAGAATTCGGATTCGATTGTGATCATAAGCTCGACTTCTCGCCTCTCATTGTTAGGGTTTTATGATAATTGCACTCAAAAAGATCGCTTTTTAGTCTCTCATGTGTGCAAAGGGAATAAAGAGAGAAATCCCGCACACGTTGTAGGTAAGAAGGATAACCTTCCAAATAAAAATCTGGAGACTCCACAAAAGTGTGGACAAAAAGAATCTTTTTCTAATGATCTCTAAGAAAGGAAAATCAACCATTAGTAAGGGGTGGGAGTACTCACTACCTTTTCACCCGATCGGCAATTAATATCACTCTCTCATAAGAAACCATAGAAACGCTCTTCAATCTTCTGGCCTTCGGGCCTTCAAATGTTGATGACGAACTTCGAACTTTTACAAAAACTTGACAAAATAATTTTTTTTTTTTTTTTTTTTTTTTTTTTTTTTTTTTTTTTTTATATCTTATGTACATGAAACGAAAATAATAACACAACAATTTTTTTTTTTTTTTTTTTTTTTTTTTTTTTTTTTTTTTAATCTAAGTTACAATAAAACGATAAATTTTAAATTTTCACAAACTTCATTAATTCTCATTTTCTTTTTCTTTGTTGTATGTAAACCTTGGACTATATCAACTTTCTTCAAATATTCTGATGTTGCTCCGCTTGCTGACGATGATGTGTTTCTATGGGTCTTGCTGATTGAGAGAGAGAGAGTGATGCTAACTGCAAATCGATATTTAGAAGGAGTTTTCATCTTTAGACGTCACCCTCATGATTGACGGAATTAGCACTCAAGAGATCAAAAGTAGTGCTGAAAGTGGTGCGGGGTTGGTTAGCTCACCATTCCTACCCTAATTGACGTACGGTGACACACACTCTAAAAGCTTTTCTAGAAAGTCACAAAGAGTGAAGGTCGGTACCTCGCTTGATGTAAAATGGGTAGTCTCCACTATGGTTGATCACAATTCTACTACCAATATCTAAACAAAGACACCTACCCGCCTCCCGGTATGGTTAAATCCAACTTTAACGCTCTAATCAACTAAGAAACCCGATTGCGTTTCCCACTTTCCAAGTTCTCGTTATTTCGGTCAGATTCTTCTATGTAAGCATAGCTAAAAGCATGCTAGTGACTTTAAAAATCTAAGAGTTGGAGGTTTTTACAAAAAGAGTTTTTTTTTTTTTTTTTTTTTTTTTTTTTTGAAAATAAAAGGTAAAATAAAAGACTAAAACTCTATATGCAAAAATATGCAAACGCACCCCAAACCTAAATCAAACATTGTCCTCAATGTGTCGACATAGAAAAAATTTAAAAACGGTCACATACCGAGAGAACTATGCCGATAAGAGAAAAGGGAAGAGATTACCTGATGTCGGCAAGAGCAAGGTTGAGCTTCATTCGTCAAGGCTAGAATCCAATATTCTCAACGGAGATCATATCGGATTAGCATAATATATGTGTAAGAAGACTCAACCGAATCAAGAAAAGAAAAAATTAACAAGTCCTACCGGATATATACAATGAAAATGCACCATAAACCAACAAATCTAAAGAGTTGAGGATCAACCCAATAGACAATATGTACAAACATTAACAGCCTTACACAAATATAATATGAGAGTGCAAGTAAGACTGCAGACGTGAATGAGCTTCCCCCAAACCTAAACTTGTGAACGGGTGTGTTTGGGAGCACAAAATCTTGCAATTTTAAAGGTACATCATGCAAAAGGTCTAACTCAAAATGAGTTTTGCTAATTACAGGCATATACACATTCCAACTGTGGCTCCTTAAGAGTGTTATACTTTGATGCAAAATAGTCCAAGAGGACTTGGGAAGCACAAAGCTCTAGGCCTAAGTTAGGCATTTTCTAAAAGTTGGTATTGCAATTTTGTTACAAACTACACCTAGGTTGGGTGAAGGAGTTTCAATTTGTGACTCGAGAGAGGTTAGGTACATCTAGGTTGTTTTCATTTTTAAAATCATTTGTACCATCACACACTTTCCTAAAGTCAAAAGAGGGTAAATCATGTTCATTTTCACAGATAATTGCACAGGTTCCACATCAATATCACATGCATGAATATCGAAGAAGCATCATTCATAGGGGTTCAAAGAGACGTCTAACGTCTCTGAACCTAAAGGTTCTATCACATTTTCAAAGTACACATGCTCTTCTAACACATCATATTCATCCTCATCATCATCATAGCACAAATGCATTTCCCTAACATTCATTTCATCTTGAAATTCCTCCTTTCCTCATTTATTGCATCACAGATTTGACTCAATTTGAGTTCTAAGCTCGCAAACCTTTGGTCAGTTGACTTTTGATATTGCTCAAGGTTTTGCTCAAGGTTTTGACTAAATTCAAGAATTTCATTATGTTGTTCAATGAAAGGAGAGTTTTCACTAGTGGGTATGCATTCCTCATATGGATATTCATTGTATGGTTGTGCATGAGGTTCACTAGAGAAGGGAAATTCGCACATGTTGCTATATGGATGGTCATGCATTGCATTCATTTCAAGCCTAGCATTTAGCTCCATGAGTGTATCCATTGTTGATTGCAAACTAGGAGTTGGGGGAGTATAAAATTGTTCATCTCCCACTGTGGTGAATGATGCATGTGTGCAGGTTGATTATGGTCCCAATAGTCACTTCTAGACACTTCTTCATTGGATTATCATGGTTTTCCCTAGACTGTCTAAAATCATGCAAGATATAACAGTATTCAACAGGGTGGTCTAAGCCACCACATAAGGTGCAAGCATGCATTTCATATTGCCTAGAAAAACTAGATTCGACCGATTGCCTTTCTAAAGCAGATTGCCTATCTAAAGCAGATAGTCGAGTCTCTAATTGGTCTAGAAGTGATGACTGGGTATGAGAAAATTGTTCATTTTCAACCTGTGGTGGATGATGTATGTGATCATAATGATTAGGGTATGTGAGATCAGGGCCCGGAGAAGGCGCATAAAATTCTCTAAAATCACTATGGTATGTGGGGTGTTCATCCTGTGAAGCGTGCCCGTAAGCACGCTTTCTAAGGGATTTGTTTCCATCCCCGATGCGTACTCAAAATCCTGACATGGTCTAGCTCTCAAATTGAACTCAAAGCCCAGTGAAGTGGACTAAGTTTGGTTTATTGGGTTTTTGGTTTGTTGGGAAAGTTTGGTTTTGTTGGGTTTTTGGTTTGTTGGGAAAGTCCAAGTTGCTGTGGGCTTCAGTTAAAGCAGCCCAGTTGGCTTGCACAATGCACAGCCCAGGTTGCTTGTGCAGGGCTTGTGTGCAAAGCCTAATTGTTGCACAACAGAAATAGCAAAGCCTCACCAAAATTGACACACTTTCTCACAGCACTGAGCACATAGGAGTGCTGGTAATTGCTGGCAGTTGCTGTTGACGAGTTCACAGCACAGCACAGTTTATAAGTGCAGAACAACAATCAAGTGGATGAGCAATACTCAGCAGAGCCACAAAGTATCAACAGACTAAGCTCATTGCACAGGGCAGATGAGGCGATAAGGTTTGCAACCTCCAGCTCAATCAGCTACAGGGGCTGTGGCTGGTGCTTAGGGCTGAATGAAGACTAAAGTTACAGCTCAGGGTAAGCACAGATTTCAGCTGAGGCTAAAACTCAAGGTACAGGGCAAACAATGGCTCAGGGTTATGCTTAATAGATCGAGTTGCATCTTAGGCTCTACAGGGCAGATGAGTGTGCTTGCTCAAGTCACTCAACCCTCATTCAAATGCCACACACACACAAGTGCTGACCAGCACAGTACATACAACAGGGTATCACAAGCAAGTTTAACAGGGTTGACAATAGTTAAGCTGTTACAACTAACCTAGGCTAACCAGGCAGCACAAGCTCGACAGCTTCAGGGGCTGGAGTTTAAGCTCAAACTTGCAGCTTCAGGGGCTGCTCAAGGATTCTCAGAGGCTCACACAAAGGTTCTGGCAATTGGCAAACAGGGCTCATGCAAATGGCAGATGGCTCACAGGGCTTAGAGCTCAACTACAGGCTGTGCAAATGGCTCACCAAGGTTGTGTGCAGCTCAATGATTGCACAGCTTTTGTGCTCAGACAACCCAGAGCAATGAGACAGCCTAGGTTGCTAAGCACAGACTAAGCACAAAACAGGGTAGATAGCTCAAAAATTTCAGGCTTAAAAGCACATGCTATGCTCGAGGTTGGCTCAAAAATCACACAAATTTGCAGCTAATCAGCACAGGTATGCACACATTGCAGTTCAGGGTTAACAGCTAACAAGGTGCAGGGTAGTAACTCAAAAAGCACAGTTGATACAGGACTCACAACAGGTCTTTGATTCACTTAGTTGGTTTCAACTCACTCTAGCATGCATAATGGTGCTTGCTGCTCAAGCTCACAAGCCACAGGATAGCAATACACTGGGCCATCACGCAGCTTGGTTCAACAGCTCAACAAGCTAGTTGACAGTCTCTGTCAACAGGTTTTGGCACAAGTTTACAGGTACACAAAGCGCAACCAAGACATACAACTCATAAAAACATGTATAGATTCTAGTCTACATGGGTACAAGTCATGCTCATATAACTCGTGTGTTGGTCAGCAAGGCTAGCTTACCTGCAACCAAGCTTGGCAATGCAGGGTTCAATTACAGCTCAAGTTCTGCGCTTTTCGTGTCTTCTTTGGTTGGCTCAGGTGCTCAGCAGCACAGGGGGGTACCTGCTCTAACTCAATGAAGATTTTCAGTTCTCACAGTTAAAGCAAAGAGAGTAAACTCTGGCATAAGCCTGAGAATTGGACTGTCACAAGGGAGAACTGATTCAATATGCAGCAATGCACTAAGAGAATGCAAGGTAAAAATGTAGAAATGGAAATTACAGCTAAGTGCACTGATATGATAATCTAAATTACACTAATATGAGGACTAAAAACAGGCCAAAGAAAGCTAATATGCAGGGCTAAGTTACAGATGCAATTTAAACTAAGTGCCTAGGTACCTGTTGCTCAACAGACCAAATTCAGTTTTCAATTTTTTCACAAACTAAGCAACAGAGCTATAGTATTCAATTGTAGAGCTCGGCACTCAGAGCTCAGGGCTAGGCAACAGAGCTCAATGCTACAGGGCAGGGTTGAAAAACAGCTAAAACATTAATGAAAGACTAAAAACAATGTAAAGCAACAATGCAAAGCAAAGGACTAAAAACAGCAAAACAGTGAGGTGCAAACAAGAGAGAACAATTAAATTACACTAATACAAAAGTTAAAAATTAACTATAAAGGTGGGTATATACAGGGAGAGAGGGAAATCAGTTAATTGAGCCAATGAACACAGGGCACGCGCCAAGTCCCCGGCAACGGCGCCAAAAACTTGGTAGGCCCGAGAAGATGGGTTATTTTTACGGCCTACGGGTTATACCGCAAGTGCACGGCGTCTATTGAAGACGCGGCAAGTACGGGTCGATCCCACAAGGACTAGGGTGTGCTCTAGGGTGATTCAATGGCTTCTTAGACTGAGTTTCAAGAATGGCAGTGTGACAACAGAGTTTTGTGCCGAAACGGCTGAGGTTGTTGTGATTCTAGTTTAAGGAAACAAATAAAATGTGACAATGGGAAGTACCAAGGTGGTGAATCCACCACTAGATTCTATGCTAAGGTCAGTTAACTCATGCTGTATTCTTATACCTACCTAAGGAAGATTCTACGGCATGATGCATCGGCTAATCTTCCTAATTCATCCCTAGTATAGAGTGTCTGTTTAGAGTACACTCTATCACAGATTCCTTGGCTAATTAGCTAAGCAACATTCCTGTTCTATTAAGCATATGTCTTCTTCCCTGGAAAGTTCTAATGTAGCATTGATTAATCCTTTAACTCTAATCCCCCCCTAGTATTGGCTGTCTTCTTACAGCACAGCCAATCACAGGAGAATTGGGGTTATTAGCTAATCATACTTCTATTTTTATGAAGCACAGTAAGATTAACAACATCAATACAATTCACTCAACATGTTATCTAGGGTTTCAACACACCCTGGAAAATTAAACTAAAGCATTACAAGGAATTAAACACAAATTAAAACTAATTGACAGCTCTGGCTAATCCAGGCGTAGTTTCTACACAAACCCCTCAGTTGTATTTATACATCCAAAATCAACCAAACCCTAATTTATTATAAAAATGAAATTAATTGGAAAACAGTTCAACCCATACTCTGATTTCGCTGTTCCCTTCTTCTGCGGCTCTCAGAAACGCCATGCATGGTTGTTGGCTAACCTAACCCTAGTTCTTATCTTCTCTAAGTTAGCTTCTAGGGTTGCAGAAATAAGAGAGAGAAAATAAGAGCTAGAGAGGTGGGTGAAGGTGCGGGTCAGCATTGTGGTGATGATGGTGACGAGAAGAGATAAAGGAGTTGGCGTAGTAGCAGGATTTCCCACACTACACCCCTTACTCGATTTTGCCTAACTAATCCATTAGAAGATATAAGAACAAGAACATTTATTGATTGAATTCATGAAGTGTTTACACAGGAAAATAGAATTACACTTAGAAGTTAAAACACTCTTAAATTTTCTCTCTCCTAATGACTTGCCTAACAATTCTAAAAAGATCTCCCTCTTTACAGACTCACTCGACCCTTTATATAGGGTAATACATAGTGGATGACAGCTAAGCTATCCTTTATTTTCGGGAATGTCTCGCGAAGTGTCGCCAGTGTACAACTATTCAATCTCGCGACACTTCTTATCCCTCGCCTGGTTTCATGTCTTTCAGCTATTTTGCGTGTCGTTATTTCTCCTTGCGTCGTTTATTTTAGCTTCCTGCGACTCCCTCGCGGTACCGTCGTTTATTGATCCCGCGAGCCCTATGTATTGCGATATTATGATCCTACATCTTGCCTCTTTTTCCTTGAATATTGCTTGAAGAGCGATCTTGAAGGAAAAATTTGTTGTTGTAGTGATCCTTGGTTTTTGTTGATGAGGGAATGAGCAGAAGAATACTGTACTTGAAAAGTACGTACTTGCCTCTATTCTTTTGCGAAGTTCCGAAGCTTCTTTGAAATATATATGAAGTACCGTCTCTTATCTCTCCCCATATTTCTCTCCTGGGGGAAAAGTACCATAAGATTTTTACAATATTGTTTCCGCGACTGCTTATCTTTAGAATCTTCAGTTTTGTACTTTTACACGGATTTTGATTATTAATGTCTTCTCTTGACACGTTTCTTTCAACCACTTTTTCTTGACCGTTCATGTCTCTTCGCATTAAATGACCTCGTTTTTCTCGAGGCTCTTTTCCCTTATATATAGTTTTCTTTTCCCCTCCTTTTCATTTTTTAGTTTGTCTCTGCAACTTTTCTTCGACTCTCTCCTTCCGCAATTTGCGCTCCTGCTACTGCAGATCTTTTCTTCATCCTTTCTAACGTTGATCTTAATCTCCAATCTCCCCTCCATTCCCATACTGATAAATGGCTTCCATCAGTCGTGCATACAAAACTTCTTTTGAAGAAGTTCAACAAAAGCTGCTTGAGAAGGGTTTTACTCTATCAACCATTCCTAATCAGGAACCTTCATCCATTCTTTCTGCAAATTTGTTTTCTGATCATCAATGTGATGATCAAAAGATTATACTCTCGCTAGGTCAGCTCCTCGCGGGACTCCCCATTCCCTTGTACAATCCTGAGTTGCCTTTATTTTATGAAATTTTGGCTCATGAAAAATTCTCTCGGGCTGTTTATCAATTAAGTGGCGATTGTATTCTTTGATGCTTGAGTTCGCAAACCGCGGTGCAGGCAAAGGATCTTTATACCCTAACACTGCCAGAAATCCCAAATTCGCAGACTTGGAAATAGCTGTGGAGAAATATACTGTGGAAAATTTTTTCGAAAATTACTCGGTGATAACTATGGTGAATGCGAGATCTCGCTGGGGTATTCGTCGAAGAAAAAGGATAATGTCTCTCAAGATAAATTACTCATGCAAGACATTGATTGGCACCTGTGCAATAATACCTCTCCTCGTCATTCCAAAGATGAGAAATGGTGGGTCGTACCCTTGATCTTAAATGGTCCTTACATCGCGGGCTCGCATATTCTTCCCCGCGAATCTCGCAGATATCAACCTTGGGAATTCAAATGGCCTGAGAAGAAGAAAGAGGTATGTTTCCGATTTTAAATTTGGCTTTCGTAATTTTCTTTCTATAATTGCTGAGTTTGTGAAATCTTTCAGATAGCCAGGTTGAAAAGAAGCTACAAAAAGGATCCGTCGGAGGATACTCTGACATTGCTTCGATCGCTTACGAGTGAAGTAAGAATCACTTCCTTTCTTCTTATTTAAAACAATATTGTTGCCTCTGTTTCTTATCTTTACACGTATGCGAAGGCTGAAGTTGAAGAAACTATTGCTGCGAAGACTAAAAGTAAGGGTAAAACTGTCGCTCGCAAGGGTAAATCCTCTGCCCCCTTAACTAAGAAGCGAAAGGTCCAATCCTCTTCTCGCCTTAGCTCAAGCTCTGAATTCTCTGACGAAGATAACCATGAATCGAATCCTTCTCTCGCCAAGAAGATTCCATCGACCAGTTCTTCCATGGATCAATTATCCAGCATCTTCTCGGATTGTTTCCAAGGAATGGGAGATGCTCCCTAGCTTCTCTTTGTGGGGCTCTCGCAAACGTGTGTAATGCTTTGCTTTCTTTGGAAGGCAATAATTCATTCAATGGAGTCTCTAGAGTTGTGTCTCCTGACCTTTTGAATGCACTTGGGTCTCTGGTATGTGTACAGGCATACTTCCCTGCTAACTTTAAATTGTTTAATATATATGTTTTAATGATTTTTCTATCTTCTTTTATAGGTTGGAAGATCTTCCTTTGTAGTTGCCTCAGACCTTGAGAGAAGACGCAACAATCTTGAAAAGAAGAATTTGCAATTGAGCAAGAAGATTCAAGAGTTAGAGACCGAAGCTGCGTCATCTCGCGATAAAGACGAGAGAATTCAAAAGTTAAACACCGAACTTAACTCCCAAAAGGATAAGGTGTCCACTCTTCAAAACGCCAATCAGCAACTTTATGGTATAAAATTTTTCCTCCTTTCACTATTTTTATTTTATCGGTCGCAAATTGCTACCTAACTTATTACTTTCGCAGATGTATATAATCTCTCCGATGAGGCTATCCTTCTTCATACATTTCCCGATCCTATGGATAATAACCTTCTTCTCGCTCACCTCAACGACTCTTTAAGTAGTTCATCAAACAAAATTAACTCCCTTTCATTAAATGAACTTCAGACCAAATATCGTCTTTTAGAAATTGAACATAGATCTGGTTTAAGTGCTGCCAACCAATTTAAACGAATGTTTCTCGATTCCAATAAAGAAATCAAAATTTTGAGGAAGAAAATTAGCGACCTTATAGATGATAAAGATCGCATTGCTAACAATGGTGCACAGGCATTAGCAACATTTCAAAAATCTCTCCTTGAACTACAAATTGAACGGATGAATTGCTTCGCGTAACTCCTTGCTTAATGAGCGAGAAGATCAAATTCGTTCCCTCCTTGTTATAAATAGTGACGATGAATTCGCCTGGGCTGCGAAAGTTTTAGATAATGCCAGGAATAACTTAGGTGTTGATGTTAGTCTTCACGCCGAGCATACTTCCTTGATTAAAGATATGATATCTGATAGAGAAGGTTATTTATTACACCTTTCTACTTCTTATTTTTGTAATATTGCTTGTAAATTATTAACTCGTTGTTACTTATTTGCAGAATCTGAGAAGAGACTTTAGGTTAGAATTAGGGATCTTGAATCTGAGAAAGATCAACTCGCCGGGAATTTTCCAACGAGAATTGGAGAACTTGAATCTGAAAAACAACAGCTTGCGAAGAGTCTCTCCCTTCGTAATAATAAGTATTCCAAGTTGAAGAAACAATTTGAAACGACAATGGAGAACTTTAATAATGATGCCGTTCGTTTTCGCAATGGAGCCATGGAGTATGTTTGTAAGCACCAGAACATCCCTTTGCATACATATCCCTGGCTTCTTGAAAAGGTTCCTGAGAATCTACCCGTCTCTGATGTTTCTGATAGTGAAGCTGGCGAAGAAGAAAATTCTGGCGATGAGAATAATAAAACTAAGAATCAGATGAAGAAGAAGAATCACCAAAGATATAATTCTTTTTGTTTTCTTTTGCTGCGTGTAATATCTGTACATTGCTGTATCTTTGTTATATGAACTCTTTTTTCATGAGTTCAATCTTCACTCCCCTTTTTTTGGTACTTCTTCCTTGTAATATAATTGGCTAACATTATTAATGTATAACTCTTTCGTCAGAAGATGAATAACAATATTCCATCTTTTCCATTCCCATACTTGCCTCTGATATTTATCTTCTGATGGAAGAAGTTAGTTATCCTCATGTATTTTGTTGGATAATAATTTTAATGTTGCTGAAATGTATGTCTGCGACGAGGTCGCAGATATCTTTATGAATTGAGAATGCTATCTCTTTTTGCTGCGACAAGGTCGCAGGCCGCCTTTACACTTTCATGCAAAGGCCCATTGACCTTGCCTTATCATTTTGTGTGGTCTTCCAAGTCAGACCTCCCTAATTAGAGGTCTTCCCCTGCCACCTTTCTTCGCGACAAAATCGCAGGACGTCTTTACACTTGCATGTAAAGACCCATTGATCTTGTCTAATCATTTTCCAAGTATTTTTGCCTCTGCAGGATGTTTTAGTTGCGACAATATGACAGGCCTAGATATCCTTGCGAACATAAAGCCCCATGACATTGCCGTCTAGCGACGAAATCGCAGGACGTCCGTACACTTTCGTGTAAAGACCCATTGATCTCGCCTTACCTTCGCGTTAGTATTATTGCCTCTGCAGGATCATTGCACAAATATGACAAGCCTAAGTCTCCTTGCGAAAACAAAGCCTCATGACATTTGCGTCTGTTTTGACACCCCCCCTAATGGAGAGCGTCGCCCTTATTATCTCCCCGGTTGCCCCTTCAAGGAGGCGAAACATCGGCCATACAAGACTAGCTCCTCCCATCCGGTCTTAACAACAACCAGTTGTTTTCGCAGCCTCTTATCCCTTATACCTATAGGGTTTATGGTTACGAGACTGCACCCTAAGTGGAGTTTTCTTCGGGCGAGTGCAACGCATGCCAAGACTTGCCAAGAATGGCCGGGGTAGGTTCATCCATCCCGGCACTGCGGCTCAACCGTGTACCCCTGCGCCTTGAGCATACACCGACTCCTAAGAAGAGACCCTCGCCGCCCAACCAGTATAACCTACATATATAGTTGGGAATCCAAGGTACCTCCTCCTGGATAGGCTTTCATGGGCCCCAAATTTTCATGACTCAGGCTTCAGGAGCGGTGTAACCTTCCCCCTAAGCCATGTTGAGAGATACCCCCTTATATGACGCACTTTAGGTCTTACATTTGCCTCTTACGAAATGTTATTCGCGAACTAGGGTGTACGCCATAAAGGTTCGTCCCATTCATTTACTCATTCATTTTTGTTAAATCATTCAATCATTCATGTTTCATTACTTGTTAATATTTGTTTGCGAAGTATTCGCAAAATTCCATTTCATTTGTTGTGTCTTTATCTCTTTCTTAATCGAATTCTCATTTACCCTTGACTGCGAGATTCTCGCACAGCATTACTTTTAATTATTCACTTCTTATTCCTTTTGCTCCTCATATCCTTTGCTTCTTTATTACCATAATATTCGCCTGTCTCTAGGCATTCACCTCGCGAGGTATGTTCAGTCCTTACTTCTATGGCATCCACCATCAGTTTTTCCTTTCTCTGTTCATCTCTCACATGTTGTTTCCAACCTTTTCTTTTGGCATTCCTTTCTTCGCAGCTTTCGACATCTACTTCATGAAACTGTTGCGACTCCTTCCAATCCCCCTGTATAATACCAATGCCATTTGGATGTGGGAATTTAATACATTGATGATACGTCGACGCGACTCCCAAGATTTCATGAAGCCATGGCCTCCCAATCAGCGCATTGTATGGAGATTCCACGTCAACCACACAGAATAAAATATCAGTTGATAATCCTTGTAGAGGTATTCTCATGTGAATCTCTCCCTTTGGTTTGTTTGCAGTGCCATTAAAGCCATATATCTTGTATGTAGAGGGGATCAAATCCTCATCTTTTCCTCCCATCGTCTTGTAAGTATGGTAAAAGAGAATATTTACCGAACTTCCGGTGTCGATAAGGATTCGGTTGATCGCCCAAAAAGCTTCCTCGCCTCATCATCTTCTCCATCAACTCTGGTTTAGGGTTAATCTCTAGTTTCACAACCAACGGGCTATCATGTGTTTCTCTTCCTTTTGGCACTTCATCTGCAGAGAAAGAAATAGTCTTCAGTGCCACTTTTCTAATCAATCGTTCTCGCCAAAGCTCATTATTTCTTTATCATCAAGATCTCTCGCAAAGACTCTCTCGAGCACATTGTCATGAAAATCTTCGATTGTGCGATATGAGTGGATGATAGAGTTGCAATTCAAATTTTTGGCTTTCGTTCCGATTTCTATCACAAATGTTTCCTTTCCTTTTCTTTTGCACTTTATTCGTGCATTTACGGTGGTGGTGGTAATGTCGGCCTTTTTCTTCTTCTTTTTAGAAAGTGATTAGGTTTCCCTTGATCAATCATCCCGAGAATAATTCTCTTTATGTTTCTACAATCGTTTGTTTGATGCCCATGGAAGCGATGGTAAGAACAAAACTCATGACTTCTATCGCCTGGCGGTGGTTCCATTCCAACATTCCAAGGTGCTGGTACATTTTCCATCACAAGTATAGCTTCCCAGATCTTTTCAACGCTAGCATTCAGTGGAGGCATCTTAATTTGTTCCCATACTGTTCTATGACTTCTCTGCCCTCCACGGTTATTTTGCCTTCGTCCACCATAAGTTTCTTGCACATGATCTAGCCTCTGAATCTTATTATTGTTGTTACGGTTGTAGTAATTCCTTTCACGTTCAAACTCTTCTTGATCATGGCTTCCCATGGCTACTATCTTCTGCTGTCCCTCATCGCCTCTCCTTGCTCTTTGTCCTTGCGAAGTGCTCGCCACTGTATTGATGAACTGAGGTAACAAGCTTGCGTTCGCAGCATTCGAGTTTGTGTTCGCGACTGGATAAGAATTCATTTCATTCTGTCTTTCTTCTAAGGCGATATACTCTTCCTGTAATTCTCGCAGTTCTGCCATCGTGATTGTATTTTTAACTCTAAAGATTTGAACATACAACAAGTTAGTCGCGAAGAGAGCATTCACAAATGAGAGAATGAGATATCTTTCCTCAACCCGTCCTGCCATTTCGCTACACATGGTTCTCCATCTTATTGTCAACTGCCTTAAGCTCTCTCCAACTCTTTGTTTCAACCCGAATACATCTTCAATTCCTGGTCGCGTGAAGTTGTTGCTTATGTAGGCTCCCAAAAATGTAGCTTGCAGATGGTTAAACGACGCGATCGTGTTCCTGGGCAATCCTTCAAACCACTTTAACGCTTCTCCTGTTAAGCTTGACGCGAAGTACTTACACAATATAGCATCATGACTCTCCCACTGCAACATACATCTCATATAAGCTTTAATGTGTCTTTGTATCGCACAAAGTTGTTCCGTCAAAAATGCTGGCTAATGTAGGCAAATTGCATTTAGGAGGTATTCCTCCCATCTCTGTACTTCTAACGTGAAGGGATTCTTCGCAGCTTCTGCGATGGCTTCGTCCAACCTGTCTCCTTCCTCCTTCCCTTCTATTATTCAAGAATCCTCTCATTTCAGCCAATTCTCTTAAGATTTGTTCATTTGCCTCGAAATTTGATTCTACTGGTCTTTTTAGCTCGCTTCTCTCCTTCGCGCTCGTGTCTGTTTTGACCTTCCCCGCTCGTTATTTTCTCCTCTTCTTTCCTCGCGACGCTCTTCTTCGTTTCTTTCGTCAATTCGCACACCATTATATCGGTTGTTCTCTCTTCTTGGTTGTCTCTCAGCTCTCACCTGCGCCCTCTCATATTCTTCATTAATATTTCTATTGGCACGATTTTGTTCCCTTCTTCTTTCGCGGTTATCATGGTTATTCTGCCGTATTGCCTCCTCCATCTCTTGATTTTCCATTTCTTCTCTTAGCCTTTCTCTCTCGCGAGCTAGCCGCGCTTGTTCAATGTAGTGTCTCTCAATGTCATCCTCGATTTCTCGGTTTCTTCTCAGTTCTTCTCTCCCGTGCAAGATTATTCTCCCTTCCAAGAAATGGGTCATTCAATTCTTGGAGTTGCATGTTTCCTTGATTTTCCCTATTCCGCTCATTTTGAAAATTTTCGGGCTGAGGAATATAACGATCTTCTATTTCTTCTCTTCTCTCGCCATGCTCTATATTCGGATTTTGTGTTTCTCCATCGGTGCTTTCTGTTGGTAAAACTCTCCTTCTTTCTTCTCTATTCGATCTTGAACTTGATCTCACGCTACTTCTAGATCTCCTATTTTGCAACCTCATATTTTCCATCCTCAATTCATGATTCTGTCTTGTCAAGTTTGCTCGTTCCTCTGCCTCTAGCCGTCTCTCCTCATGTATTGTTTGTCTCAATCTTTCTAATGTTGCGATTTCTTCGTTACCTAGATTCATTTCTCCATTCATTTCTTGTTCTCCTCCTCCTTGTCCATTGTTCATCAACTGCTGCTCCTCTTCTCTCTCGTCTTCAGAATCAGATCTCCAAGTATGTACACTTACTCTATCATAATCCTCAACCGCGTTTGCTACTGGGGAGTTCGGTGGCTGATTTTGATCTTCTCCATCATTTCTCCTATTCATCCTTGACGATTCTCCTGTTTCATTCCTCCTTTCTCCAGCAAGTCTCCCACTTCTTCTTACAACCGTTGATTGCCCTTGTACATTTCTTCTTCTAGCCATTTTTTCTTTTTCAATGAATTCTTGGGGATCTTCTCCAAATCTTTTTTCTGTTAACCCAAATTCCTTCCAATTTCTACGTCAGTCTCTGCACATCCCTGTTTCTAGCGCATATGTAGTAGCAGGATTTCCCACACTACACCCCTTACTCGATTTTGCCTAACTAATCCATTAGAAGATATAAGAACAAGAACATTTATTGATTGAATTCATGAAGTGTTTACACAGGAAAATAGAATTACACTTAGAAGTTAAAACACTCTTAAATTTTCTCTCTCCTAATGACTTGCCTAACAATTCTAAAAAGATCTCCCTCTTTACAGACTCACTCGACCCTTTATATAGGGTAATACATAGTGGATGACAGCTAAGCTATCCTTTATTTTCGGGAATGTCTCGCGAAGTGTCGCCAGTGTACAACTATTCAATCTCGCGACACTTCTTATCCCTCGCTTTGGTTTCATGTCTTTCAGCTATTTTGCGTGTCGTTATTTCTCCTTGCGTCGTTTATTTTAGCTTCCTGCGACTCCCTCGCGGTACCGTTTATTGATCCCGCGAGCCCTATGTATTGCGATATTATGATCCTTCTAGTCCAAGTCTTCCTTGTTGGGTTGCAAGCGATTTCTTGCGCGGGCTTTGGCTATCTGCTCCATAGATGCTTGACTCCAATTCTTCGCTCTTTTTGGCTCTCGATTCTCCGGGGCTTTATTTATTACCTAAAAACACAAAATTAATTAATACAAATATTTATTCTTGAAAACAAAGAAAACACAGAATATGGGATAATATCTGATTTCTAAACGCAAAAGATGAGTAAAATGCCAATAAATAGATGTATAAATATGCACTATTTGGCACTCATCATCGATCATCTATGGAGCAGATAGCCAAAGCCCGCACGCGTATCAGTCGCAACCCAACAAGGAAGACATGGGCTTGAGCTAGCCATGACCCGGATCCGAGCCCGCTCACTCCGAGCCGTCGAGATCTCGCCTGGCTACATCCAACGGTCGCACCGCCTTGCACATCAACGTTTGATGCTCTCTCTCAACAAATAATCACCGACTTATATCCTCGGCCGTTCGGATCTTCACTCACACATCCTACGCTCGCTCGGCCCGTCTCATCAACATTCGATGCCTCCGCTTCACAACAAATCTCCCTACACCCTATACCCCCACTCGAGCAGACCCATTCTCTTCTCCATCTTCTCTTTCTTCTCCGACCAACCTCTGCAACCCCATCTTCTTCTTCCCTAACCTTACCTCCACCTCAACACCACCATCTCTTTCCCAGACAGAGCCATCACTACCGAGCCGCACCACCTTACCTAATCACTCTCTAGTTCCTTCATAGCTTCTTTCCTAGGAGCTAAGAGAGAAATAGACAGAGATAGGTTAGGGTTTCACCAATCAATCACGCATGGAGCTCTGAGGTGATTAGACAGAAGGGAGAAGCGATTCAGGGTATGGGTTTGTTGATTTTTCGAATTAAAATAGAAATTAGGGTTTGGTATTTTGGAATTTCTCTGCATGTATAAATAGATGAGGTAGAAGTAATTTTTTCTCATGCCTGGGTTAGCCAGTGCGTCAATTAGGTTTAGTTGTGTTTTAATTTGTATTTTTGATACTCTAATCATGTTTTAGTTCAATTTGCTAGGGTTTGAGATGAAACCCTAGCTTTCTGCTATGTGATTCATGTTACTTATAGTTCTCTTGAATGCTTGAATATTTTCTAGGATAGAATTAATCTTAGTGCTCAATACTTTGCCCTCACAGTGCATGCCAATGCCATGGATGCACTTTGTAGTTAGAATATCCCCCATTGATAGTGCTACAACTCATGCTTTAGAGATTTTTGTTAATTCCTTGACTAGCTGTGCTTAATTAGACAGTTAGTGCTCCGGATTGATTCTTTAGTTGTGATTAAATCATCCATTGGTGAAACACCTTAGGTAAATGGTAGACTTGACACTTCTCCATTACATTATAAGGGCAAGAGTAAGATAAGTAGCTGAATTTACAAGTGTAGGTTAGTGGTGGATTCAAAGACCCTAGGGCTCTTTAATTTGTATCTTTTACCTTAGTTTAGCGTCACTTCAGTTCAAACTCAGCCGTTTGGCACAAAACACCCTTTTGTTACTCGTCACACTTGAAATCAGTTTAGGAAGCCTTAGATCATACAAGAGCACCACAAGTCTCTGTGGTTCGACCCGCACTTGCTCAGTCCTACAACCAAGACACCGTGCACTTGCGGTATAACACGTAGGTCATAAATTAAACACACTTCGAGGCCTACCAATAACTCCATACAAATGTTAGCACAAGAAAATAATAGTGAAATTATCGCTCGATAGGAATTTCCCCCACACTTATTCTTGTCCACACTCGGAAGTGTATAAAGAACATAGAATTTGGGAACTTCCATGTATTCCTCCTGGCAAACCTGCATAGTGTTAGAATCAAGTGTTTCCAATGGTGGATATCTAGAAACAAAATCATCCAAAAATACTTTCGAAGCACATACATTCAAACCAATAAGAGGTAAAGGAGAAGAATCAATATGAAAAGGGTTAGACAAACCTTGCACAATCTCTTGTATTATAGAATCCTCTTCATCCTTAAAAAATTCAAGTGAATTACTTACCTCTTGTATATCGTGGTCCTCTACTAAACCTTGCAACCATTCTTCGTCGTTTTCTACCTTAACCAAAGTCTTGGCATCATTAAAATCATTGGCAAGTTCAATTGGGTCTTCCACTAAATCAATCAATGTGGTTTCATCCTCTAGCATCATCTCTTCAACATTCTCATCATCGAATCTTCACTAAAATGATTCTCGTCATAGATTGTAAGATCTTCTTGTGCGGGTGTTACACCGTTTATAACAATAGGTAAGTTACACCCAATCTCCTCCTTTTGAATAGGCGAAGGATTGTTATTATGATCCGGAGTTGGAATAACTTTATCCATGTTACAATAATTTTCATAAGGTTCAAAATCATCATCGTAACCCATATAATAACGTTTTTCACACTCTATTCTTAAAGCTCTTTTAGCTTCAAGAATTTCTCCATCCGATGCTATGCCTTCATCGATCAATTGATAGAACCTTCTCTCAAGTTCCCTCAAACTAGGTTGCCTTGCACCAAGGAGATCACACATAGATTTAGAAGCATAACTATCCTCCCCTCCTAGTGATTGTTCACTTACATACCCGTCATAAGGTTGTTGATATGTATGAGAATATCCATAAAGTATGTATCCTAATGATGGTTGGAAGTTGCCATAATGTTGAGGTTGAAAACCGTATTGATTGTTGTAATATGCTTGCTCTTGTCCACCATACATGGAAAACTGGTACCTGAAATAAGATTCTCAAAAACTTAAGTTAGATACAAAATAGAATCCAACAAAGCAAGAATAAAGCAAAAAGAAAAATAAAAACAACTAAAATCATCCATTGCTCCCTAAGAACGGCGCCAAAATTTGATGCGTGTTGTAACCACAACAAATTAATTAATATTTTTCCACCTAATTAACAAGTAATATAGTGGTAGTTAAGTTCGTTCCCACGAGGAGCAAGAGATTCTTAGTTGTAAAAATTGTCACGAAAAGGGGGGTGTAAAGCAAAGAAAATAAACAAAGCAATTCAAAGATAAAGTTGAAATCAATAAGAGAGACAAGATCAAGGAATCCTTCTTCGTTGCAAAACAATGATTCAAGTTATGTTTTTCATCCACATGTTATTAGTCACAGATTATCACCAACCGTAGGTAAAGCAGCTAGATCAGTGCTAAACCCTAAATCCCTTGTATCACCGGATACGGAAGTTCTCGACTACCGGATTCTATTTACCAAACCACCTAGTAGTAGATCACTCAAGATGTAATTTAAATAAACGCATTAAGATTTATGAACTTATTAGGTTGATATTAGTAGTTAGACTCTTAGATCAAGGTCTACTTGCTAACGTTGTTTTCACACACAATTGCTCCACGGAATCCCTCCGCAAGGTCTCGTGTTTTCTACTTATGTAAAGAGTCAAGAAACAATTACTTATCTCCTAACTTTCACTAGCTTTAGATCAAATTAACAAATCAATTTAGCGTGTACTCTAAACAACCTATCAATCAACCATGAATGAATAAACATTCCTATTAGTAAAAACAAACGATAATCATGTGAAAAAACTTCAAGATAGAATTAAAACAAAACTCAAATCATATTAAGAACTAGGAATTCATCCTCAATCAATAATAAAATTAGCTACTCATGTCTTTGAAATTCACACAAATAATTAAAGGGAGAATTTTTAAAGTTCACACAAATAATTAAAAGAAGAATTATGAAAAAGCAAGCAAAAACACAAGTGTTGTGTGTGTAGAGAGATGTGTGTAAGATGTGTAGAGAACTTCTCTACTTATATGCTTCAATGTTCTCCAAATCTTCCAAGGAATAGAATCCTCATTCCATAATAATTCAATTTCCAAATTCAAGTCTTTCTCATCTTCCATCTTCTCTTTCCAAATTTGAGCCAAATTCTCCATCCAATTCCAAGTCCAAGTCTTCACACCCATGAGAAGAATCCAACACAAAAATCTGTAATTTTGGTCACCGGAAAGCTGGTATTATGGCCGGAATCCAGCCTGAAAAGTCGCTGGAATCTTCTTCTCCGTCGATGCAATATTCACATCACTAAGACTGGCCCAAGTTAACGGTCAAACAGGTCAAACCGTTAGTCAATGGGTCAAGCCAGAAGAGTGACTCAGCCACCGAGTCAGCATCTTACTCGGCTAACTGGTCTGACTGGGCTGGGTTGAATCGTCTGGATCGGTCATCGCCGAGTTGACTCGCCGGTGCAGAAAACCGGCCGAGTTTCGGCTATTTACAGGGATTTCACGGCCAAATTCAGGCCTCACTTCAGCTTCATTTCTCTGTGACAATTCCTAGCATACATCTAATACAATTCAAGCATTCATTTTGTTCATTCCTGCAGCTTCATTCTTCCTTGTAATCAACAAAAGAATCAACCCTTCAATCCGATCTGAGACAAACCCATTTCATTCATCAAACAACGGCCATCAACACCATCAACGACATCGATTCATCTCCAATTTCTTCATTGTTTTCTCAAATTAACAAATAACCCAAGCTCTTAAATCAAGTATCATTAATTTCATCTTACAAAAAACCACCTCCTCTTCTTCAACTCTCGTTCGAAATTGTACCCATCTTCATCATATCACAGCGATGGTTCTTCAATTGTGGAGTTCATTTCTTCAATTTCAAGCCCCATCGTTACACAAAGAAGCATCACCAAGCCATCTTTCGTATCTGCGTCTTTTTCATCCTCGAGACCTTCTTGACTTCAAATTCTTCTCAATTTCAACAATAATCTCTCAATTTCTCGATCCCTAACTTCTCTTTCATGGCAGCAAAAGATCTCACAAAGACCACCAACCGATTCCAGTTCATAACTTCAACCAATGTCTTCTTAAACAGCACCAAACCCAACTCGCTTCAATCTACCACCATCTTCAACGTTAATAGCACAAATTCATCGTTACCAGATCCCTCGATTTCATCTCTCACAATCGAATCCATGTTTAACCCTTTATTCATCACTGATATCTTTCACTTGTTCCATCATCAATTCATAGTAACAGCACCACCACCTTCTCCAGTAGCGTCATCGCCATCTCTGCCATTGCTCTTTTTCTTCTATCAATTTTCCCGATCTGGTATTACCAGCAGCAACTGCTGCCTCTCTTGGATTCATTGACGAAATGATTGAGAGAATAAAACTTTTCTCAATTTTAGGTTATACAAATTGGGTTCTTCCACTAATATGGGTCGCCCAATAACATCCCAAGCTAAGTTACATAGGTGCCTTGAGTATTTAACTGTGCCTTTAACACTTAAATGGGCTTCCCTTATCCTTAGAGTTGTCTTTAATTGACTCTGCTCTAAAAATGTTAGCCCAGGAAATGACATTTTTTCCCTTTTGCTCAAATTGGGTGATTTCTTCTTCTTTTCGTTCGTGCGACTCCATAGTAGCTATAAAACTCAAAACAAGCGTAAAATACATAATTTACAAGAACAATAGCAAAGAAAGCATAAACAATAGATAGTAAATAGGATGTATTCTACACCCTATCAATCATGCACTAGGTCTAGTTCAAAATGGACACTTTTAGTAACGGGTAGAGATACACATTCCAACTGTGGCTCCCTAAAGGTGTTATACTTTGATGCAAAATAGTCCAAGAGGACTTTGGAAGCACAAAGCTCTAGGCCTAGATTAGGAACTCTCGAAATAGTTGGTTTAAGATTTTTGTGACAGGGACAAACCTAGGTTAGGTGGAAATCTATCAACTTGTGACATGGACAGGGGGGCTACATGCATCCAATTTGTTCTTATTCATTTGACTCTTAACATCACTATACACTCTTCCTGAGTCAGAGATAAGAAGTGTAGTATCATGCTCACAATCATTGAACAAATTAGCAAGTCCTAATTGAGAATCATCATCAAAAATTTCAACCTCATGCTTAAGAGAACCATGAGAAACATCATGCTGTAACCTAGGCATGGACTCAGACACATCAGAGTTGTTTTCATGCATAGTATCATTGGTGTCAAAAATTTCAGTATTCCCTAAGTCACAAACAGGTGGTATAGCATGCTCACTTTCACGGAACAATTGCACAGCCCAAACTCGAGTTAACCTCGCATCCATCTCACAGATTTAGAAAAACCTCATTCATGGAGGTTGGAGCAAATCCTAATGTCTCTGAGTCCACAGGCTTCACCATAATTTCAGCATATACAAGCTCTTCTAACATGTCATATTCATCCTCATCATTATCATAACAAAAATGCATTTCCCTATTCAAAATTGTAGCATTTCTAGTGTACTAATTTACCTCTAGATTAGGTTCATATTCAGTGTCATTTGCATGAGTAAGAACACTATTTTCAAAATTTACTTTATTAGGGACAACAAACATCTTATCATGAGATTCCTTCCATTCTTCATTTTGTAATCAATCGAGTTCATTTGAAGAATCATAGTGAGATGTTCAATTGAAGGAGAGTCTTCACTAGTGGGTATGCATGCCTCATATGGATATTCACTGCATGATTGTGCATGAGGTTCACTAGAGAAGAGAAATTCAGACATGTTGCTATATGGATGATCATGCATTGCATTCAATTCAAACCTAGCATTGTTTTGCTCTATGAGTTTGAGATTCTCCATTATCAACTGCATACATGGGTTCATTGGAGGATATCATTGTTCAACCTCCCATGGTGGTTGATGATACATGTGCTCATAATGATTATGGTATGTGCATTCAAGTCGGGGCCCCGAGAGGGTTCATAGTACTCCCTAAAGTCATTGACATCATGGTCCTGTGGGGGTTCATGTTGTGAGGCATGCCCATAAGCAAGCTCTTTAATTGACCTATGTGATGATTTTTTATCCCTAGTTTCATCCCAAAATCCTATCATGCCGGAAATCAAGTTGGCCACAAAAACAAAAACAACATTAGCGACATACATACATACAGCCAATTAATTTTCAACACGAGAGAAGCAAGAATTACAAAGATGACACACCAACTCTCGGTATTTAGGATCCAAGCACACAGAGTGCTGGTTGTTGCCTGTAAGGCACAACACGATTATGTGGTTTACACAAAGACAAGATATGCACAAGACGGGTTGTACACAAAGACATCACAACATTCAACTAGTGAAGATGATAGCAAGTTTGCAAGTTTGCATAGGTGAATATGACTTGGCATCCAACGGTGCAACAGATCAGAGGATGCAAAAACGGATGAACTATTTTAGCTCTTTTACAACGAGACTTACATGCCACGAGTGTTAACATACTCAGTTGACTTCAGTTTTCATATTTATGCACCAAAAATTGCAGGGCAGATAGCTTACACAAGGTCAGTTGGCTTGCAGGGTTGCATAATGAGTAATCACACAGGTTTGCACAGGGGAATGAGCATGGATCAAGAGTTGCAGGGTTTGAATTCAGCACTACCACAGGGCACTTGTATGAGGCAAAGTGGCAAAAGGATCAGTTGACCTCAATGTTCACACGATTTATGCACCAAGAATTGCGGGCGAGAGGGCTTAACGGGGTTTGTCAAACGGGTTTACGGCTTGCACAAGTGAGGATGACGGCAATCTTGGCGGTTATAGCTTACACAAGGTTTCATACAATTTCTCACACAAGGTCAAGCATGCATAAGGGTACAGGGCATGAGGCATCAACTCACTCAGTTGATTTCAACATCCTGAGTTGATATCAACTATCTCAGTTGACTTCAACTTGGGCTTGCATCTAACTTGGCTATCCAAGTTATAGCTCAACTCACACGGCCTACGGGGCGGAGGCGAGCACGGTGCCTTGTCGAGGCCAATATTTCACAGTAAAAATGTAGCCGGTTCAACCAATGGTTCAATGCACAGGTTACTCAACAACACACATTTCAGTTTTACAATGGGTTTTCAGGCAACTATGCCATGCGCAACTCAGGGGAACAAGGAATTATGCAGCTCAGATGTCAAACTATGCACGCATATATCCAATTATCAACATTTCCTATGTAGAAAGAAGCATACACAAAGAGATGACAACTTAAGCATGTAAGAATGTTGCTCAGATATCACAGGATAATGCTCAAAAGGTACTCTATGTTGTAGGGTTTGGACAATACTTCGTTAAGCAGATAGGTTATCAGGGTATCGTGGTTTATCATTCATACAAATATATAGTATAATGAAGTTTTAGAATGACCAACCGGATTTTTGCCCCAGTAGCAACTGTGTTCTGCTCCTTCTATCTCTTTTCCTTACTTCGAAAAGTGTAGCATGCACTTGTGAGCTCAAAAGAGAGTTTTAGTCCTCAGAAATGTGCATGCAAATCAAAAAAAAAAAAATCATAGCTTACAGATGCTTATCTCTAATAATTAACAACTAGAGTTACAGGGCATATGGTGGGAACTGCGCTAATGCTCAACTGAAAAATTATGCTTATTTGGACTGCTCGGGGTTAAAGAAGTTCAACAGGGTAAATAGAAAATGAAATGCGCAATGCTAGAATGCTTGGAGAATTAACCAATGTACAAACTAAACTACAAATTGCAGATGAAACACCCTGTCGATTAAACTGACCAAAACTGAAGTTGACTTGCAGGGATGGGCAGGTTCAGGGCAATGATGCAAAACTTATGCAAGTGAAAGAAAATTTAAAAGTATAGCTATAGCTACAGATGATGAAATCAACAATCTTGAAATGGTACCAGCTACACTAAGTTACACTACAAAAATAACTAAAACGGATTAAGCTATTGATGCAAAATGTTATGAGATGATTACACTAAGTTACTCTACAGGGCAGTGATGCAGAGATGCAGAAATGAAAAAGATGCAAAAGATCGAAAAATGAAAGTTAAGTTACACTAAGATTGACTAAACACAAAATTTCAAAGCATATATACAATGGTGAAGTGGAAATCAGTGAAAAGAAACAAGTGAGCAACACAGCACACTATCAAATCCCCGGCAGCGGCGCCAAAAACTTGGTAGGCTTGGAAAAGGTGTTTTTGCCTACGGTTCTTGCAAGTGCACAATGCCTATGGAGGCGGGGCAAGTGTGGTCGAATCCTCGGGAGATGGAGTGTGTACGGTTGATCTCAAGGCTTCCTAATCGATTTCTAACAGAGAGTAACACAAATATTGGTTGTCGATACGACTAAATGGTTGTTGTGACTCTAATCTCAGGTAACAAGTAGATTGTAAGCAATTTGGAGAACACTAGGGTAGTTGATTCCACCACCTGACCCTATGCTAAGGCAATTTAACTAATGTTGTGTTCTTGTATCTTCCCAAGGAAGATTCTAAAGAATGATGTATCAACTAATTTTACTAATTCCCCCCTAGTATCAACTGTCTTCTTACAGCACAGTTGATCATAGGTTCCTTGGTCAAGTAGCTAAGCATCATTCCTATCATATTAAGCACAAATATTCTTCCATGGAAGTCTCAAATGAAGAATTTATTAACCACTTTATCTAATTCTCCCCTAGTATTGGTTGTCTTCTTACAGTACAGCCAATCACAGGATAATTTGATCAATTAGCTAACTATACTCCTATCTCAATCAAGCACAGCAACAACAACAACATGAATATGAATTACTCAACATATTATCAAGGGTTTCAACAACACCCTAGTAAAATAAATTAGAACATAACCAAATGAGTTAAAACAAAAATTAAACTAAGGTTGGTGCATCAGCTAATCCGGGCATCCCTTTTACATCCACCCTTCAACATATTTATACATGCCAAACCCTAGTTCACTTAAAATTGGAAATTCAACAAAGACCCTCTCACCCAAAGGCTGGCCGAATCGTTGTCCCCTCGTTCATGCGGCTCACGAAAACTCCTTAATTTGATGTTCCCCTCACTGTGAAGAAACCCCAAACCTAATTCTTTCTATCTCAAACTTAGCCTCTAGGGAAGAAGCTATGGAAGAGATAGAGAGAAACTAGGTGGTAAAGGTGGTGCGACTGGTTGTGTTGGTGGCTGGCCGGGGAAGAAGAAGGTGGCTCTGCTCAGAGTTTGGTCGGGAGAGAAAGAGGGGTGGAGAAACTCTGCAACTGTCGGGGTCGGGGGAGAAAGAGAAGAGAAATGGAGAAGGGGTGTTTGGCTCGATGGGTGTAGGTGTAGATGGTTTCGGTGTTGGGCAGGTGCATCGAGAGTTGATGTGCATGAAGGAGCGGCGTTGGATGCGGCGGAAATCGATGCGTGGCTGATGCGACCGTCGGATGCAGCTGGGCGAGATCTCACGGCTCAGATGGAACGGGCTTGGATCCGGGTTATGGGCCGGGTCTTGGACTGCTCAAGCCCATGTCTTGTAAATGGGTTGCTACTTGTTGGGTTGCAACTGATGCGCGCGCGGGTTTTGGCTTTCTGCTCCATAGACGCTCGTCTCCAATTTTCTGCTCTTTTGGCTCCTCAATTTCTCCGAGCTTTATTTTACTACCTAAAAACATAAATTAATTAGTACAAATATTTATTCTTGAAAACAGGGAAAATACAGAATTTGGGATAATATCTGATTTCTGAGCACAAAAGATGAGTTAAATGCCAATAAAAAGGTGTAGAAATATGCAATATTTGGCACTTATCAATACACCTAACCCTAATTCTCCCACCATGTCAGCCACGTCTCTGCGCCAAGGCATGCCAACCATGCCAGCCGCACCACCGTGCCAATGGCAAACCATGCCAGCCACGTCTCTACGCCAAGGCATGCCAGCCGCACCACCATGCCAGCCACGTCTATGCGCCAAGGCATGCCAACCATGCCAGCCGCACCACCGTGCCAATAGCAAACCATGCCAGCTACGTCTGCTGCGCAAGGCATGCCAACCATGCCCGGCCGCACCACGTGCTAGTGGCAAACCATGCCCGACCACGTCTCGCGCCCAAGGCATGCCAACCATGCCAGCCGCACCACCGTGCCAATGGCAAACCATGCCAGCCACGTCTCTGCGCCAAGGCATGTCGACCATGCCAGCCGCACCCCCGTGCCAATGGCAAACCATGCCAGCCACATCTCTACGCCAAGGCATGCCGACCATGCCAGCCGCACCACCGTGCCAATGGCAAACCATGCCAGCCACGTCTCTGCGCCAAGACATGCCGACCACGCCAGCCGCACCACCGTGCCAGTGGTAAACCATGCCAGCCACATCTCTGTGCCATGGCATGCCCACAATGCCAGCCGCACCACCGTGCCAATGGCAAACCATGCCAGCCGCACCACCGTGCCAATGACAAACCATGCCAGGCACGTCTCTGTGCCAAGGCATGCCAACCATGCCAGCCGCACCACCGTGCCAATGGCAAACCATGCCAGCCCCGTCTCAGCGCCAAAGTATGCCAACCATGCCAGCCGCACCACCGTGCCAATGGCAAACCATGTCAGCCACGTCTCTACGCCAAGGCATGACAACCATGCCAGCCGCACCACCATGCCATCCACGTCTCTGCGCCAAGGCATGCCAACAATGCCCGCCGCTCCACCGTGCCAATGGCGAACCATGCAAGATACTTCTCCACGCCAAAACGAAGGGTTGCAATAATCAACGGATACCCTTCTCTTTGAGATACGGATCTCGACCATCCAAGTTCTCCACCTAACGCACGACAACTTGCGGCCCAAGGCCAAACACCACGGTTTGCACCAAACCCTAGTTTTGGCCGCGCCTATACCATGCCAGCCTCTCCTTCACGTCATTGGCTGCCAAAATGAAGGTTTGCAACGATCAACGTCCACCCTTCCATCTAATATATAGATTTTAGCCGTCCAAAGTCACCAGCTGACAAATAGCAACCTGCGGCCCAAATCCAAAACACACGGTTTGCACCTAAACCCTAATTTGGCCGCGCATACTCTTTGAAAAGGACTTGACTCAACGCTGGCTACTACAAACGAAGGGTTGAGATAATCAACGGCTACCCTTCTCTTTTAGATGCAGATCTCGACCACACAAGTTTGCCACCTGACGCATGGCAACTTGCGGCCCAAAGCAAAAATACACGGTTTGCACCTAAACCCTAATTTGGCTGCGCCTACTCTTTGACAAGGCCATGACTCAACGCTGGCTGCTAAAACGAAGGGTTGCAATAATCAACGGATACACTTCTATTTGAGATGCAGATCTCGACCACACAAGTTCGCCACCTGACGCATGGAAACTTGCGGCCCAAAGCCAAAACACCACGGTTTGCACCTAAACCCCGCGCCTACTCTTTGAAAAGGCCATGAATCAACACTGGCTGCTAAAACGAAGGGTTGCAATAATCAACGGATACCCTTCTCTTTGAGATGCAGATCTCGACCACACAAGTTCGCCACCTGACGCATGGCAACTTGTGGCCCAAAGCTAAAACACACGGTTTGCATCTAAACCCTAATTTGGCCGCGCCTACTCTTTGACAAGGCCATGACTCAATGTTGGCTGCTAAAACTAAGGGTTGCAATAATCAACGGCTACCCTTCTCTTTGAGATGCAGATCTCGACCACACAAGTTCGCCACCTGACGCATGGCAACTTGTGGCCCAAATCCAAAACACACGGTTTGCACCTAAACCCTAATTTGGCCGCGCCCACTCTATGGCAAAGCCATGCTCAACGTTAATCTGCTAAACGGAGGGTTTCAATAATCAACGGCTATCCTTCCCTCTGAGATGCGGATCTCGACCGTTTAAGTTCGCCACCTAACTTACGACCGAAAGCCAAAACATCACGGTTTGCATCTAAACCCCAAATTTGGACGCGCCTATTCTTTGGCAAAGCCATGTCGACTTTACCATGGCCACTGACATGCCACCATGCCACACGTAACACCTTACTACACGTTTTCCCATGAAAATACTCGAGACATCTAACACATGTCACAAATCTGGGGATGCTCATAAAGGGTATTGGTTTGGCGGTTCTGACGTCTCGGCGTACACACTACGCTCAGACGGACCGGAAAATTACGCCTTTGGCACGTTGTCCCGTAGGCCGTAACTTCCCCGATGCGCCATGATGAAGCTACGATCCGGGCCTTTAAAGCTAGGAAAATGCACGTTCAATTTCCCTTGCAAGCATGCTCGTGGAGCATGATGCATCTAACTTAGCTTCCACACCATTCCAACTTACCCTTGTTCCGCAAAGGGTTTATTAAGGAAAGCAAAAACTTGCTTAATGCGGCGAAAACGGCCTTTTGAGGCCCTAAACGATGGAATTTGGCTAAATTCTGGTGACCATGTGGATATACATGTCTTGATCTTTGGGCCGTTTCCCATCAAAATGGACTCCTCTTGAGCTAAATTACGACATTCGGGTTTTTCGCCTCTAGATAGGCTATAGCTTGTTCTTTGTAGCTTGATAGGAAGTATGAGCATCCACTTGCTGGCATGCAACTAAGCCTCATCAAGTATGGCCACAATCATCTCTGGCGTCGAGCTACCGAACTTAGATGATATGAGGGGCCAGAATGTCGCAATCATCTCCGAATTAGATGATATGAGCGACAACGTGCTGGACCGGCAATGCTGCAACTCATTGCGGCTGCATACGTACCCTTCCCTACTCTAAAGGGATCAAGCACAGACCGTAGTTCATCCCGAAGGTACAAGCAACTAATTCCAACTCGTTTGTTAGGCCGTGGCCAAGCAATAATGGAAATGGCCTAGTCTGTATAGTCCATTCCGTTGGAATGCATCCAAGTGATGCATGTTTGGTCCGCAATATGGCATAATGATGCCTAAGCATCAAACGCCCTCTTCGCGAGGCTACGCAACTATAAATGAGCCTTAGGCATCATTTATACTCTTCCGGCTAAGCTATGAAGCTTACTTGGTGCATAGTCCGCATATGCACCATCAACCAACTACCGCTCCCTATATATGTTAATTTGACATTTTTAGAACTCAATTTGGAGGACCAAAAATATTTCATCAACTCCCCGTTTACTATTCATGGCCGTTGCCATGTATTTTCCCGATATCCGGCCATGTTGGCCCGTACTTCGCCAACCCAATGTCCGGCCATGTTGGCCGCTCCTCTCGCTAACCCGATGTCCGCCATGTTGGCCGTCCTCTTCAACCCGATGTCAGCCATGTTGGCCGTACTCTTTCCAACCAGATGTCCAGCCATGTTGGCCGTCCACTGCCAACCCGATATCCGTCCATGTTGGCCGTCCTCTTCCAACCCGATGTCCTGCCATGTTGGCCGTCCTCTTCCAACTGGGATGTTCGCCATGTTGGCCGTCCATCAAGCAACCCGATATCCGGCCATGTTGGCCGTCCACTTCAAGGTCATCTACCCAACTGACTTAATGCATCATTTGATGCAAGATTGGCTCTTGGCCAATGTAGCTTCCAACCAATGCCATATTGGCCTTAGCCAATATGCATATGCGATGTGCCTTACTTGGCACCAGATATGGCCCAGGGCCAAATGCATCTCACCATGCAAAGGAAGCTTTGGATGAAGCTTCATCACAAGCAAATGGCGCATCTTTTAGCATGCGCCATGCTAAAAACACGGGGTGTTACACTTCTCCTTCACTTTGTGACCGAAGCAAGTCTGGAACGGCCATTTCTTGGTTTAGGCCGGATTTGTACAGATTATTCTCCCAAATCTAAAGTACTCCCTTGTAGTACATTGTTTAGGGTTTAGACTCGTTTCTCACCCACTCACGCGAAATTACCGAAATCAGCGAAACCGTTTTCACCCTCAAACAATTGGCGACCACAGCGGGAGGATTGATCTTTCGGTCACGCTGTAAATTTTCAACTCTCAATCTCATCGTTTGACTTAGATCTCGGAACGGTAGGAACAAATGATCAGCTCAGGGATCAACGACCCAGTTACCAGTCGTAACAGTTACCAGGCGTAATACAACAAGAGCCGACTGGGGACTTCAAAAAAAAAAAAGCAAACGATTCGCTTAGGATCGACGGCCCAGTTATCAAGAATCACACGACGGGGAATAACTGGGGACTTCTCACGGGCAATTCGACGTCGCCCGGACTTGCTGTTTGGGATCCGTTTTGTTGAAGTAGGTAATGAAAACAAGTAAGTCGCTGGGGATACATAACCAATTACTATAGGTTTCAACGTTGAAACCAAACACCATGTTATTCCCAAGTTTCATCCCATACTTTCCCTTGTCATGCAACATTCACGGTTTCACAATTTTCCTAGATGATTTGCTACCTACACTTGCAACTCAGAATTTAACATATCAAAAGACCATTATCCCAAAATAATCTAAAAACTCTTATAAAAAGCAATCATCTATCAATCCAAAAAAAAAAAACCAAACCATAAACTAAGCGTTTCTTTGCCTTTCAAAAAAAAAAAAAAACTAAGGAAGGAAGGAGTTTCAGAAAAGTAACACGCTCAAGGAAAATCGCTCAACAACGGATCGTTCTTCTTGGAGAAAACGTTCTTCATACTTTGAAGGGCCGCCTGCTTCAGTTTCAACTCCTGATATAACTTCTCCATCTCCTGGGACAACTTATCGACTTCTGCCGCCTGACGATTAATCGAATCCGCAGAAGGACCATCAACCATTTCAGCCTGCAGTCTTTGGATCTCAGAAAAGCCCTTGCAGAACTAGGAGACATTAAACTCAAAGTCTACACACATATCCCGGTGAAACTTCCAGCTTGAGATCACATCTCCGGAAACAGTGTGACCAGTCACGTTGCACATATGGTGAATTGAAGATAAAGCTTCTTCCACACGCAAATAGGATGGTGAGCTTCTTGGTCGTGGCGATATGTCCGTATTTTTCCCATATCCTGGTATACAACTCCGCATGCTTGGATGGCGCACTGAAGCCTCCAACCAACACATGGTCTTCGTGGGGAGTCAAATATGGAGGCACGAAAATGGCGCCCACAACTGAATCTGCGACCGGCAAAGGATTCCTGTTCACGACCGCACCAATGGTCGCCTAAGTACTTTCCACCATCTGGGTTTCACCGTTATCAACGTCCATCTCCGAGCCACCTATAGGCGCGGCTTCCACGGATGGACCTTCATTGTGGTGAGTCTCCACCTCAAGACCCTCTTCAGAAACAATCCCCTCCTGCAACATTACGATTTAGTTTTCACTCAAAAAAAAAGAGGGCAAAAAAAAAAAAAAGGAACGCAGAAACTTACCGACTCATCTGCGGATTCGCTAGAGGAAGACTCGGTGTCACCTTCGAAAGCACTTTCATCATCACTGCTAGATCCCGATCTTTCTTCTTCCTCGGATACTTCTACATCCTCAGGAGACTTAGTAGCCGATTTCTGACTATGCGCGAGTTTGGAAAAGGGGTTTGCGCTGTCAAGGCCCTGAATCGGAAAAGAAAAGATGTTTAGCAACGAAACAGAAGATTTATGTGAATCAGTCAAATCAAGAAGGAGTTGCCCATACCCATGTGTTGAAAGAACTAAAAGTCACGAGAGCCGACGAATCCGTCTGGAAACCACCCGCACGGTTCTTAAACCTTCGCTCATTTTTCTGAGAACTGTCGGGAAATTTTTGCTTAGCAGTAGAAGGCTCCCTCAACAGTGGATGTTGCGCTAAAGTCACAGAGAAAGGCCTGCCGCGGGTATTCTCCACAACATCGCCCGCAAACCCGTGGATGGCAAGAAACTCATCCTGCCAGAATTTGTTGTACCTAGGGGTTGTCATTGGACTTCGATCTGGGAGCAGGAAAGGAAGGCTCTTACCTGCGCGAGAACACTGGCGTTAAGAACAACTGGCAACAGTTCTTCCGAAGCAACCGACTGACGAATAAATGGGACCCCTTGGTCAAAACCCATATGCCGAGCCGCCACTGTCGATATTATAAGGGACCGCTTTGCAACATCCCCGAAAGAAAGATGGCACATGTCCAGGGATACAACTCCGCATAAATACGACTTCTCCAACACTTGTACTCTCCCCGGACGAAAGCAAAGTCAAGTTCGGAGCAACGGCAAAAGTGTTCGGTTGAACTATGGACGTGTGAACTGGAGCCTAGGGACGAAAAGTAACAGCATAGACATTATCAAGAAAATCGATGAGCTTCACTCCAGATCTTGGACGCCCATTAGACCAGCGCAGAATTCGAGAGCCGCCGCAAGACTCAGGAAGCGGAGCCAATGGTTTAGGAGCGTACTTTGCGAAATGCTCCCACAACCATGCCTGGAGGAAAGCAACGTAAACATACGAGTCTACCTTCAAATAACCATTTGAAACATACATATCCGCAACCAGATGATCCAAATGGGTGTACATATAACCAAGAAACACGCCCCCAATGGGAAGAACGACGCCTTTCGCCAGTTTGATGGAAAATTTAATAAGCCATCGCCTTATCTCCTTCTTTCCAGAGCCGTCATCAAAAATATCTCTGGACAGACCACATAGCTAAAAACGCGGCAACATGGAGAGTGTCATCTAATTCTAGGTCCACCACCGGCTCATCAGGGAACCACTCAGACACCCACCAGCTGTAGAAGCACTTCGTCTCATGATCCTTTCGGACGAACCCTTTCGACTTCTCTACAAGGGCGGCACACATCTCCTCTTCATCATCAGACAACGTGATATCAAGATTCCTCGTTATGGGAAGGTTCAAGCAAGACGGCTACGCTCTCTAAAGAGATGGTCATTTCTCCCCACCTGCATATGGCAGTATGAGTATCCGGACACCATCTGGAGACAAACGCGATCAAACCCTGGATGTCTTTCCTAACTTGAAGTGTTGCAGAAGCCGTGACAGCTCCAACAATCTGTGCCTTGGTAAAATTGGCCCTCACACGGTCTTGACCTATCATGAATTGCATCCACTTATCAAAAGAACGCAACGGGCTCTGACAGATTTTGAAGTCGATGGGGGAAGCATGATATTCTTTCCTCTGCAGACAAAATCGCATGATGCACCCTGGCCGAACCGACTAGACCTCTCCTTCATTTTCTGAACCAGTCAAAAGAACCGCCACATACTTGGGATGGGTTTTCCTAGGTGAAGAAGACATTGTAAAAAATTCATCATCCGCATTTGGCTTGGAGTTTCTAACGTTCTTCGAGTACGAGTTGCAAGGCTCTTCCCAGGTGACATCTTAACAGAATTCCTTATGCTATTGAAGTAACTACAACAAAACAAAACAAAACAAAACGAAGAAGTACTACCTCGAAGAAAAAGCATACATAAAGTATTACCAAGATCGGTTACTGAACAATAACGTGTTTGTCACGAAAATTTATCTTTGGCCACACGTCACGACATTCATGACTAGGAGAATGGGGACTGATGCTACCCAACGAGGCATATGTAATGTCAAGGGAAATACGTTATTAGTCGAAATCAGATAGTACCGCGGGAAACATGTGAAGTCACGGAAATTACAACCCAGGTCAAGTCATGCTCTATCATAGAAATACGCTCGCAACTAAGGGAGGAATATTTTCACACGGCCACAAAATGGAAAGGCAACCTTGAAGCTAGGTTTTCACGAGAAGAAAACTAATAACAGCAACCTACTCATGCACGCATGTTTTGTATAATACTTGGTTTTCTTACTATCGGCATGGCGACTAATACTGCTATGATACTGCTAGCAAGGAAGAATCATTCATACAAAAAAATATATATACAGGTTCATGGAGAGTATATCTACGGCTAGGGCTTGCACCGACAAAAGAAAAAAGAGAGAAAAGAAGCGTTGGAGTACATACCTGGAATGTTAGCTCGTTTTACTTCTACCACTCTGCCGCTAGCACAAATACGTGAGAACAAAGATGAAAAATAAAATAAAAGGAGGACAACCCTTTTATAGGAGTAATATTCTTTTGAAGTTCGAATAAGGAAAGGATTCCCTATTTTAATCCACGAATAAGAAAAGGCAATCGGGCCCGCAAGGATAAGTCTCACGATGCCCAAAAGTCTGCGCCATGCCTTACCTCACGATACCCCATCAATCCACGCCACGCCAGCGTCCAAGCCGCGCCCAATCCAAGTTACGCCAAGACCGAGCCGAGCCGCGCCAAGCCAAATCCCATTCCTAGCCACGCCAACAACTCGTTAAGCCAACGCCTCCACATTCCTTAACTTGACCAAGATGACGCGTGGCCAAAACAAGCCAACATCCTGCAGCAATAGCGTCTACTATTTCACGGTACAGCTAGTAACGACGCGAGCATAATTCATGCAAGGTCGCCAACACAAGGATCACGAAATTCAGAACACTCTCGAAAAAGGTTAGACGAATCTTCCTAGTCATCTTTCATGACCTGCTGTTTCGATTTTGTCCTTGTCTGTCACCATCTTATGCTTACCTCGCAACAACGCTCATGTTCCGAACTAAGCAGGGGACTTAATATTGATGGTGGTTTTTAGCTTAGGGATAAAATCATAAAGCCGTACATCTGACATGACGTCACTATGACCAATAGCGCATTCATTAAATCAATCAGTGTATTTATGTAAGAATTACCAGGGTACCTTTTTTCTTATATACATGTGTCATGTTCCACGGCAGGACCCTTAGTATTAATCGACATCACCTTTGTATACACCTAACCCTAATTCTCCCACCGTGCCAATGGCAAACCATGCCAGCCACGTCTCGCGCCAAGGCATGCCAACCATGCCAGCCGCACCACCGTGCCAATGGCAAACCATGCCAGCCATGTCTCGTGCCAAGGCATGCCAACCATGCCAGCCAGCACCACCGTGCCAATGGCAAACCATGCCAGCCACTCTCGCGCCAAGGCATGCCAACCATGCCAGCCGCACCACCGTGCCAATGGAAAACCATGCCAGCCACGTCTACGTGCCAAGGCATGCCAACCATACCCTTCTCTTCGAGATACGAGATCTCGACCATCCAAGTTCGCCACCTAACGCAGTTGTAGTACACCCATGACACACACAACGAGTGGAGTCAGCAGGTGGGGCATTGTAGAAAGTCCAAGCTTTTCTACAAATGCTCGACTAAGAGCTGTAAAGGGGCGATGTGGTTCATGCTCTCGGCCAATATTTCCTGCCAAAGTTGTGATTCCCTTCGATTTTTTTGAAAGCCTAACACACAACCTCTTGCTGTGTTGTAGATCATTTTACACAAACAAAAGGATGCATCGTCAGAAAAATACGTAACATACAACACTTGTATAAGTCGAAGGTCTAACTTAGGAAAACCTAGGACGTGTATCAGTAAAATATGTAACGACAACACTTGCATAAGTCGACGGACTCATCTTAGACAACCTAGGATGTGTATTGTAGAAATATGTAACAACTCTATTACTATTATGAATAAGATTTGCACGATGGCAATTGTTGCCAGAGCTGTAAAACCATGTCGGACAAATACCTAATTGCGCCGTAGAAGACGATTCCTTTCACAAACCATTGGTTTGTGTAGTCGAAATATGGAACACAACCTTATTAGAAGTTGCGTGCATAAAACTATTTTGATAAAAAAAATTATAAATGTAAACACCAATTGTCAAAGTACTTCACATTCACATTGTCGCTGCGCAAGTAACACATTTACATCTATCTTAATTTAACTCCGCCATTACCCAGTCAGATTTCAAATCACCAGTGCGGAAAGGCAGAGCCACATTGTGTTAATAAAAGCAAAGAAATGATAAAAACTTACATGACCAAGCACATAATGGACATAACACAAATCAAACTCCCCGCTCAAGAACCATTTTTCAAGCTTGTTTGGCGTAAAGCCTCATCAAGATTCCCAATGTTAATCAGCAATGCTTAACTAGTAACCTACGGCAACTCCATCGCACTCTCTTGGGCTGCAAGTTGCAAAGCTGGTACATCAACACAGCCAAAGTGAGGAGGTATCTCTATTAACAAATTTTCCTTAATCGTGGCCTGAAATCCAGCGGTCTCAACATCTTGTTCCATTTTCATCAAGATAGGGCTGCCTCCATCATTAAGTCATATTATTAGGGGTGGAATACCTTTGTCTCAAGGGCAACCTCGAAAGAATGGGGACATGGATATATAAGTTCAACAATGTCTCGGATAATGAATATACACTCTTTTAATCTTACGACCTTGACCTCATTAAAGGATAAACTCATTCCAAAGGTTTCCAAAGAAATAGCATATGAACAAGTAAAAGAATCAACTCCTGCTGTGGCTTACTTCCATACATCACTAATATTGGTCATGAACATATAATACAAATCTCTTTTGGCAAATTTTCCTCGTGAGATTTTCTAAGGAATCACCGATTTGAAGATTACAAACTTAATCATTGTTAATAGAACTAATAACACTTGATTGCCCCCAACCGTCTAAAATTAAGGTTTGCCTGGAAGTGCTCCTCCATGCGTCAACATATCATGAAAAATCCCAAGCCAAAAATTCCTGATCAAGCAGGTAAGTGGGATAATGTATGGGTCGGTAAAGCTCTCTACATCAAGTGACAACTTCTGTTGCTCTTACTCCCAAACAGGTGATGTAACACTAGAAGTTTAATGTGGAGTCTCTAATCTCGCGCAAAGAAATAATAGCCAGCTTTCACTTTGAGCCACTGCAATTTCGCATCCTTCCAGCAAACTATCGTGATGCTTTTGTTCCCCAGCAACTTTAGTAAACCACAATAACAGAGATCAGCACATGGGTCGTGAAATGATGGTCAAAATGATATCCTTGCTTCAAAATGATGGTCAAAATGGGATATCCCAACAAATCGTGTAACTATTCAAAACATTGGCATTCTTACCCAACACCAAAAGAAATGTAAAAGCAAGAAAGGATAGGTCACACCCAAAAATAAAACTCACAAATGTGAGATGGACAAAAGGCAAATAATAACTCAACAACCCAACGGTAAATGGTGCTCAAGAAGTTGCAACTTGCTATCAAAATAGCAAAACAAAAACAATCAGTAATTTATATGTTTGCATGTGTGTGCATAAGTTACCGACATTCCTTCTCAGCATTGTTGTTACTTTTGCTATATAATGCCAAGATTCACCGCATTTCTTTGGGTGCCAAACACTTAACAACATACTCCCCACACACACCCCACACCCCACCCGAAATCTTGTGATGCAGCTTCAATTTACCCATTTGCCAAGAGAATCGAAACCTGTATACTAGTACCAATTGCCCGTTACTCATCCAACTAAAAATGGATGCCCACCCTCACTCTAGCAAAGCTGGGAGGCATCCCGCTTTAACTCGCGTAGAAAATCTAAAACTTAACACCGAACCCAATTAGAGGTTATAAACACCTAATGTAGACTATAGACCTGAGTCATGGCATACCTTGGTGACTACTGGCACCCAAGAAACTCTGACATGGCAAGATGAGGGAGTGGACGACAATTTTTACAAACCGAAAGCAACGCTTGTAAGTGGCTTACAGATTATTATAGACCTGCCAAAACCAACCGCAAGTTTCAGTGACAAGTCACTAACACCGCCGCCTGATCAAGCCATTGAGTGTGAAGAAGACTAAAGCAGACACGAAATGAGAAAGTGAGTCAATTGTAACATACATGGAAGAAAAATTAAGTGGGTATTCTTTAGGCTAGAGGTCAGGATGTTGCAGCTGCCACCTTAAGTCATTGCCTCCTCATGCTACAAAATTTAAAACCTCACTGTGCCTTGTATAATTCGGGGAGCATGAAGGCACACGAACCATGGTGTTTAGATAAAAAAGGATTGCGCTATTGGCAAAAAAAGTTCAATTAATTCACACCGAAGTACAAGACTAACTAGCATTTAAAGAATCTCACCTAACAAACATTCTCAATCATCTTTTTCATAAGAAGGCATATCACCAAAAAACAAGAGTAAAAGCAAAAAGGAAAAAAAAAAATCTAAAACCACTCAGACTCGTCGCATGCTTAGTATACCAATCCTCCTTCGCGGTGTGTAATACCCAAACCAAGGAGCCAATATCAACCCTGCGGGCTTGAGTTGTCTCGAACTCCTACTTCAGCCAAGTACTAAACAATACATCGGCCCCGCAGAGCCACCTACTCGACTGAAGACATGTATAAGTAATCTTAATATGAGGTAGAAAAAATACACCACAAGCAATGACCATGTAATAAGGGACCAAATACGATCTACTGTACGCATCAAAGTTGCTTAAAATTGTATACCTCTCTATTTTGTCAAATCCAAATCTGCCTCGAATAGAAAGCAACAAAGTAAGAAATGCATCATTGTGCATTGCAACAAAAGAGATCCGCGTCCTTTTTCTCTTGTATACACATCCTCGTTATAAGCCTTCTCAAATCAATTTCCATTTGTAGCTCCCATACCTGGCACCGACCCTCGCAGCAATACTTCACCGCCGCCATTCCCATCAATATGCCAGGTGACTCAACCACCATCACCAAGATCAACCACCAAATCTTCAAGCACAACTCAAAACCCACAGCAACAAAGTCTCTACCAACTCTTCAATTCCATCGTACTTCACGGCAACAATGTGCCTAGCCTTTCCGCCAGCACTAATGTGTACCCAATGTTAGCACACAACCTGCCTTCCTTCCCCGCTGACACATGCACACTAACCACCGACCCAAACCAATCCTCATTCTAGAACCCTCGAGAATTCTTTCATTCTTCATCCCATAACCCACAAGAACATGGCAGCCATGTGACCTGTAGCATCACCCTTTTCTTCTTCTCTTCCAACAAGTCTCAAATTCAAACAATAATCCAAACCTACATCTCCTAATCTATTCATCTCATCTTAACTCTAATCAATTAATTATCGAATCAGTACTCTCACCACAGATCCATTTCTCCTCTGTACTCACTACCAACACCCGGGCAGTAGCAATCACCACCATGCAAGTTCCTTCTTGTTCAAAGCTTCCACCGCAAACACACACCAAACCATTAAATCTTCTACCCCTTGTCTCTCAAGTTCTCACTCAAAACTCCTCGCTTCTTGAAATCTCGCTGCACATCAACCCCTAATTCCATTAAGGATTCTTATCTTCTACGCGCATCAATCTAGGATCTCCATTTCTTTCTCGATTCAAACACAAATTTAAGGAAAACCAACTTGACAGATCCTATCATGCTAACCACTTCTCTTCTCAAGCTAGAAAAGATAGATGGAAGAGAAATTTGGAGTCTCGATTTTGACTTTTTAATTGAAAATCTTGAGATTTCGAGATTTGCTCGCTTCTTCATATGTAGATTTTCTCGATTGGCTTCATACCTCAAACTCCATTCCTCGTTAGCAACTCACCGTTGGACAGACCTTTGAGTGAGGGTTTTTTTCCGAGGGAGGCGTTAAATCGAGGTTAGGTTTTTTTTTCCGGGGAGGAGGGAAGTGATGAGAGACGAGAGAAAAGTGGCGATAAGAGAGAAGAAAAAATCGCTTTATCTAAAAGAATTTGAACGGATAAGATGTGGTAGGCTGGGTCGCGCGGATTTATGAATATTTGGACGGAATAGATTTGCTAAGAGGGCTCACACTGACTCATGGCCACTGTGTTTTCTTTGTGCTTTCTTTCGTGTTAATACAAACCTTATGCTTTTCGTTTAATTATCAAC